>JAHWXV010226114.1:0-10420 GCA_024586415.1 Phrixothrix hirtus | reverse complement strand
TATAGGAGAGCCACGCCTCGCTCCACTGTAGCTTTGCCGGCCGTCGCTAAAACACTGGTGTTTCTGCCACATGCGTTATTGCGATTTCGTCTTGTGACAAGGATTACATAGTGATTCGAGTTAGATTTTAAAATTCCAAAACCTGTCACTTCACATAAGTCATTTTTACGTCGTGTAATGATTTTGATTAAGCCACTGAGGATTCTCCGACAGCCAGTATCGAAAATTTTATTTGTAAACGAAATCACTAAGTAAAAGTGAACTTTATCCGTCATTACTAAGTAGCGCAATGCATTTTCATTCACTACGATGTTTGCACATTCTGTATTTTGTTAACGTAAAAATACAAATCGTTTTAAAAAATTATTTGAAATATTCTTGCAAAATTTGCACTACTAAGAAATTGCAGATCGCATTGGACTTTTCTGCATGACAATAGGGGAATTCGAATAATTTAAACGCCACTAAATTTTGATTGGAGTGTGCCTGTTTCAACAAAATCTCTAATCTTTCTTAAAATTCTTTTTTCGTACGTATGTTTGCATGCCTGTTAGTACTAAATTCCCACCGAAAACCTTTTTGGCCCTGTGCTATAGAGCCACTTCTAATAAACTATCTTATTGAATAACTCCGCTGATTCACTGGAAATTTCTCCATGATAATCAAAACTGCATATGTCACACTAAGGAACGTCGAAGTATTTGTGTAATGTTAGTTGCCGGACCCTGTACCTGGAATAACTTTCACCTATTAGTGCTAGCAGTTCTTCTTTTACAAAGTAACTAACTTTGTCAAGGTAGTTGACAAATAACCAATTTATTTACATTTACAGTTAAATTTTAATATTATTAATTAAAATGTATTTGCATTTATAATTTTAAAATATATTTAGAGATTGTGAGTTAAAATACAATTTGTAACATAAATTTTCTACTTTAAATAAATTCTGGATTCTTTTGTAATTTAAACTACTTTAATATGAAACGTAATACCTTTGCTTAATGCAAATTACAAGAATTCTTGTGTTATAAATTCCTCTTATTAAAGTCATACAATTTATTTTATACGAAGATAGTTCAATAAGTCATCTAAAAATGCAAGAGAAGGCAGTATCAGAACAAAATGAATATTATTTTATTAAACTACATTTCTCCAGATGGCGTCATACCAATTTTCTAGAACACGTGCGGATTAATTTGAATTTAAAGCAAACATCTTGTATTAGTTTCAATAGAATGGAAAAAGTGATTTTCGCGTTCTCATTAAACATCGTTTTATTCATGAAAAAACAATAACATAAACAAAAAAAATATTATCTTGGCTCCGCTCCATCGGTTAAAATGATTCACAAGCGATTTAATGATTTTCGTTGTGATCGTGATGTTAAGCGGTTTGGTAGACTAAAAGATGACAAAAGTACACGATATTGTGTTTGCATATTGTCTAGTGAAGGGCTTGAGATTGTGGAGGCTTTAAATTATCGACTGATACAGTAGCTTCAATTTTACATGATAATTTGGATATGAAAAAGTTTTCTTCAAGGTGGGCACCACGTTTGTTAAGAGTAGGCCAAAAACGTAATCCTTCAACGACTGCCTTGTATTGTTCGAAACTGTTTATGTAGAATGCATCTTAATTTCTGGATCCATTTATTACTTTTGATGAGATTTGGATCAACCAATCTGCTCCAGAAACCAAACATCAATCGAAACAATGGTTAGGAGCTGATTCAAATACACCAAACAAGGATGGTAAAATCATAGCATGAGCTTTTTGGGATGCTGCCAAATAATTTTCATTGACTATCTTCAAAAAGTTAAAGCATAAACAAAAGAGTATTATTCATCATTGTTGGCATAGTTTAATAAAGAAATCAATGAAAATCGGCCATTTTTGGCGTACAAAAGATTTGTTTCATCCCAACAATTCACTGGTACGTTCCTTAACTATTACAACCACAAAAACTACAAGAATTGCATTTCAAAATGCTTCCATATGCCCCACATCCACCTGACTTGCTTCTTTCTGATTATTTTTTATTCCTAAACATGAAAACTTGACTTTCTGCTAAAAAATTTTCATCCAATGAAGAAGTTATCGGCGAAGTAGACACCTCCTTTCCAGGGTTTGATAATAGTTAGTTTACCGAAGCCATTACATGTCCCAGATATAGTTGAAATAAGTATATTGAGTTGTAGGAGACTTGTGTTGAAAAACTAAATGTTTTTACATTGAAAAGAACTGCTTATTTTATTTTTACCTGATATACTGAACTATCGTCGTATTGTAGACAACCCTGACCTTTTGATGAAAATGTTATTTGCTATTTTTAGCCCCGCATCTCGACAATATCGATAAATGTATGCAAAGGTAATTATAATTGAAACATAGGTGCACTGAAGGTTTCTGTTTAACCACTTCATTCGAGCAAAAATAATTGACGTTCAATAAAAGAAATATACAAATGTATATACTCATTTGTTACATTGATTAAAGTTGGTTTTATATTTCATCATTATTTAAGAAGACATGACTCTGAAAATAATGTATGAATTAAATAATATCAGTATCTCATTTAATGACTCCTCCCAAAACCAAATCCTGGGTACGCCCGTGGCTGAAACTAAATACAAAGTGTGAAACCACCAAGTTACGCATTTATATTTGCATTTTTATTATTCATATTTGTGCATCCATATGTAAAGCAAATAAAAGTAATTTCAGCGACACTTTCAATACAATTAGTCAAACATTAAATACTACAATAAAATGATATGCAAGGAGTACCAAAATAACCGTACGGAAAAGAAAAAAGTAAGTTACAGTCGTTACAATCAATTGCTTCTAACACAATTTTATATACTACGATTTTATCTTGCAATTTTACGTACTGAAATAGTTTTTGTAATCACAGTTTTACATCACGGTCGTACAAACTAGGCGGAGAAGTCAGAGGTAAATATTACCACCAATTTTTTTTGCGATAGGTTCAATAATAGTTTCCATTTAGCTTGCCATTCTGTACTAATAGTTAAGCAACTGACGTTCTGGATTACTTGTCGAGAAGGAGATGAGGAGGAGCCTTATTCAAGAGCCAGGGAAAGGTTTTCTACCCCGTTGCCAGCATTTTCTTTTATCGCGTATTCATATAAAGTAAAAGAAGAGCGGGTGGAGATATAGAGTAGATGTTAGTGTGTACGGGTGAGAAAGAAATGGTAGGCGTGGTCTGATTACCGAATTTTCCAAGTTTTGGTTAGAGTGAGGTCGAAGAGTGGGGAATCCGTAGTATTAGAGATATGAATTTTGTGTAGGAGGAAACGGGGCGTGTCAGCTTTAACATGTAAGTAGACGTGTTTAAAATAGATAACGCCGCCTGTTAGTAGTAAAGAGTATGTAATAGCAGGTAAGTGGGAGTGTCTTATTTGTATGATATGAATGTACATAATGGCGCGTCAACAACTGAGTATTCAGAAACGGAATACAAAATGGCGCACCAAAAATTGAATAATACCGCGGCAAAATAGAATATAAAATGGCGTGGATGATATTTAAACATAAGAAAAATGAAGTTAAAAAAGAAAAACTGTAATAACTGTTACTACAGGTATCTCCGGGATACAGATATTATTGTGTATAGTTATTATTGTAATGAAAAAATGAAAGAAAGAAAGGGTTAAGATTAGTTAGGACGTTGAACAATGTTACGATTTTTAAGTTTAGCATTGGGAAAGAAGAAAGAGAGAGAGATTTATTTAAGTTAATTGAAACTGAATGAGAAAGAAAATCTATTGTCATGTTTGTGAAATAGATGTTTGAAATCAAACGGGTGTTTTCCAGTAATTGGCAATTATAGGTATTATTGCAATAAGGTAATTGGTATATATAGTTATTATCAAAATGAAAGAAATAAAGGTTTAAGATTAATTAGGGCTTTGAAAAATTCTAAGATTTAGGTTTATCATTTTTACGAAAATATAAGTAATCTGTTCCATTGCTTATATGTAACCTAGAATATTTTTTAAAATAATCTATCAATAGTTTTTAAATGGATTTGATACTGCAAACAGAGTTTGAACGAAACAACGTTTAATTTAAAATATTTCAAAAAAAATACATAGTTGTATTTTTAAACAAATTTCAAACTGTAAAAGTGAACTTGAATGTAGAATATAAAGTTTCTATTTAATTTTTATTTGCAGGACAAATAGTTTTTAAATAAATTTGAAACTGCAAACGGAGTTTGAACGTAAAAGCATCTAATATAGATATTTTAAAATAAGCTAGTTGTATTTTTCAACGAATTTCAAGTTGTAAATGTGGACTTAAATATAGAATATGAGGTATCTATTTAATTTTTATTTGTAAGTCTTAAATAATTTTTTAAATGAATTTGAAACTGCAAACGGAGCTTGAAGGCAGAGGCGTTTAATTTAGAATAATTTAAAATAAAATTTGAAGTTATAAAACAGAATCTGAACATATTTTATAAGATATTTAATTTATTTCACTAAATATTTTAAACGAATTTCAAGTTGTAAAAGTGGATTTGAGTATAGAATATAAAGAATGTATTTAAAATGATTTTGAATCTTTAAAAACAGAATTTAATTGAAAACATTCAATTTATAACTGTAAATAATGTTTAACCGTGTTTTTAGAACGAAAGCATTAACAAGATATTTCTATGTATGTATCCTCGTCTCACCGCTCGAGCTATACTTTGTATTGGATACACCACCTGCATGTGATTTAACTGACAGGTCGAAACAAGCTGGTTAGCTTCTTTGTTATTTTCCTCATACCATTATTAGTTAGTTGGTTAGCCACCGTGGGAATATAACACAAAGAAACAAGAATGTTGTCAGTGACAAGTGAAAGTTAAATCAATTCGGATATAACTTCAGTTTTATCCTAAAATTAATACATGTTTTATAAATGGCCAACTTAGAAAATTCTTCATCTTGTAAAATATTTAAAATGCATTACTTTGAAGGCTGAAATTAAAACGACTATGAAAACATTTTCTCTTCCGCTGCTTTACTTACATCAACAATGCAGAATGTGAATGATATTAGCGAAGTGGATAAGAATACGAATATAAGTTTTCTGAATAATGAGATTACCGGTAATTTATATTAAGATTACATAAATAGTGAACTGTTATGTTAACAACAAGGTGCTTTTTGAGTTCGGCATCACTGAAGTGCTTATACAAGTAATTATAATTATCGAAAGTTTATTGAATTAAGATTATGTGTTATTTTTGATTTAACTCCAATAGTTCGATTAGGACATGTAAATCGTGATTCTGAACAACAAATAATTGTGTTAACTAAGAACGATTGGTTATCCATGTTGACTCGAGAAAAACTAATTAATGCAAAAGTATTAGTGAACAAAACTGAAACATCAACGATAGCAATAAACGGTGATAGTGAAGAAGTTGCTTTAGATTACATGTTTTGTGTCATGATATCTGATTCTATAGCTTTAGTTTCAAATGCAACAGAAATTTTGCTTAAAAAAAAGTTGGAAAATAGTAATGAAATTGTGATCAAGTTTACCAAACATGCAATTGACGAGTTATTTACTCTTAATGATATAGGTAGCTATGAAATTGAAGTCTTATGTAAATTAGAAATGTTATCTTACATTAGATCTTGCGTTATCAGATATTTTGTATGAGTAAATTGGCATGATGTTATGCATATATCTTCGTTGTTAGCATTACCTCCTAGATGTTGTAGTAAATATGATTCTATAGTATTTACTGAAAATAAGAACGAGCACATAATAAAGTGTAAACTTGCCAAATTGGAAACTAAATTTATATCTCATATTCATAATATAATAGTTTGTGAAAGAATAAATCAGCATAATGTTATATTATTGAGTATGTTACATTGGTATGAAAACTATCTTATTGAATTATTTAGAGATAGTTTAAATGCTAGTTATTTTTAACACATGTGCTATTTTGCAAAATAACTGAAGATATAGAAGACATTTCTGTGTAAGTGAAGTACAAAGAAGATTTCAGTCTTTCATTTTTATTTCATTAGAAAACAAAAATTTACTGTTAAACAGTTATTACGACTACACAGTATTTAGAATATTTAGTAATAGTAAACAATAGAAAAATCAAATGAAACTATTGAAATTAAAGAGCTTTGCATATAAATAATATATTTGTGTTCTAAAAAATTACCATAATGATTTGTAACAACGGGCGAGAAGGAAGCATTAGTTCAAGAAAGAGAGACAACGATTTTGTGAACAGTTTAATTAATAAACTGCCTATTGAATTACACCTTCCTGGATATAATTTCAGTGGACCAGATACTAAATTAGAGAAACGTCAGGATAAAGGAATCAATCAATTAGATGAAGAGGTCCATGAAGTTAGCCCTTAAGTATTAAAATATTTCTTTGAAAGCTTAGGAATCATTAGTGCTTCTTAGTGCTTTAATATGTATCATTAGTGCTTCCTTTGTTTTTGAGCTATACGTATTTCATTAATTTCAAGGTTAGCCCACAAAGTATTTATAGTCGAGTCAAATTTGATGTCATCCTTTAGTGCTTTATTAGTGCCTTTTAGTGCTTCAATTACTTTCGTTGCTGCTGTCATAGATTCTGAGATAAATTAGGCTTTCTTTTCAAGGTCAGCCCACAAAGTGTTTACAATCGAGTCAAATTTGTTGTCATTCTTTAGTGCTTCATTAGTACCTTTTAATGCTTCAATTACTTTCGTTGCTACTTTCATAGCTTCTGAGATGACTTAGGTTTTCTTTTAAAGGTCAGCCCATAAAATGTTTAGAATCGAGTTAAATTTGGTGTCATTCTTTAGTGCTTCAATAGTGCCTTTTAGCGCTTTAATTACTTTCGTTACCACTTTAATCATTTCCGAAATAACTTAGGGTTTAGGTATAAACTTGCACAAAATTTCAATACAAACAATTCTTTCAAATGGCATTTTTAGAAATTCGGCGGACAAATGGAATTGTAGAAGACTGCGCAAGATCTGGAGGAAATGCTTATTTAAAATATTACGGTGCGGGTAAGGGATTAATTTATTATTATGGTAGAAGGAATTGGAGATGGCAGCAGGAAGAGGAATACTTGCATTGACCAACTGTAGTTGTAATTTCATTTACTACAATTTTACGACCTTTACCTGTTCAATTACCATTTCTAATGCATACTTTCATATCGTCTTTAACCTTAAAAAAATATTCCGCCACTGCGATTTGATTAGTGACGTTGCCATTTTACAATTTATTATTGCACCTACTTTTCAGATAAACCATAAATTCGTTTATTTGGATTTATTATTTGGCCTTTCAAAAAAATAGCCTAACTAATTTTTCGTAATGGATAGTGATTTGTACATATAAGTACTATTAATTTAGTTATCAATGTAAAACTATAACTAAATTAACTTCGGACGGCGATTTCCATTAGGAACTCTGCAAAACACCTGTGGATATTGTCACCGCCATTGAATCGCACCGTTCAGTGTGAACCTAACATTTAAAAAGAAAAGGTTACAAACTATAAAATAAAATTTGAAAATTAAAAGTTTGTTCTTTATGTAAATGTTTAACTTTTTCAGACAAATCGTCATACATTTCATAACTACAATCATTTCTTATAGATAGTGCTGCATAGTGCCAATGGTATCTTTACAACTAGGTCGATAAAATATAATACCTCCTCTAAAGATAAATTGTTTACTATTTATTTTAATTAATAGTGGAATGTTGTTTAAACAAAATTGATTTCAATAAATATTTGACTGTTGATAACATTATCGACCCCAAGTTGATGATTACATCATTAGATATCATATTAACATTTAAGGGGGTAAAACATTGTATATGTCTTTTTGTTTGCCTACACTGATCACAAAATGTAACTTTCTAGATGAGTGGACGATCCAATTGAATTTCCACAAGCAAAAATTTGTCTTAACACACCACTCCAAATAACAAATGTCTTTAAAGATATTTTTAAAGGTATACTAAAATCAGGCAAATAAAAGAAACGTTCAGTATTACTGAAATCCCCAAACATTGACTCAGAACATTTAGCCAATAATTCTTGGCATATAAAGTGTATCCATTCACAAACAGCATTAGGGGTTTCATATTCATCGATATCTGAAGAATGTTGTTCCTATATACCTTCAAAACTATCAATTTCATTTTCCTCAAAGCCAGCTATAATTGTTTTTAAATATTGCTTTGCACGTCCACATTTATTTTGTTCATTACTTTCTGTATCATACATACTATTGGATACAATGAAAAGGCTACTTAAAATATGTGTAAATTCTTTTAGGTTATTTGATTTGATCAATTTGGCCATAGAGCGAATATTAAATTCTTTCATTAATTTAGTTTGTTTTTTAATGCAATCCCAGTTTCCAACTAATTTAATAATATGAGCATAATCAATCCTTATATAGATTGGAGGTATTTTTATCGATTGATTATTAATTAAACGGAAGGCGTTGCTAATATATTCATTTCCATTACGATATTCTGCCATAGCGCCTAGTAAAGCGAGAGAGTAGTCTACAACAACAATTCTTAATTTTGGCTTGAATGCTTTTTTCCAAATTTCAAGACAAAATGCTATAATTTCAATCTTATGGCATTCAGATAGCATTTGGACAACAGGGAGTTGCGATAAGTTTGTAGATTTTGAATTTGGTAATGATATTATACATTGATACAAAAATATATTGGAAGATGTGTTGTCATTCGGCCGAGAAATTTTTTTACTACTGATCCCGTAGCATCTAAGTGAAGTGTGGGCCATTCTTCCGATTTACAATATGAATGTAATATTTTCTGCTGTTGAGGAGTCCAATAAAATAAGAAAAATAGATCTAAACCAATATTGTGCAAATAAGTATGTACGGTGTACAATATTTTAATTCTAACAAAGTAGTCAGAGGGTCAACTTCTTATTTGATTTTTGAGTTTTTTTTCTTTGTAACTTTGTTTAGCTTTTCTTAAAACTTCTAAAGTTGGAATGTGCTTAGACTCTTTGTCGCCGAAGTTCATTGTGTCTAAAGCCATAGTTCTACGGAAATTAGTGGCCAATTGTCTTGCTGCCAGTTCTGATGCAACTTGGTTCCTTCTGTCTCCTTTAAGTTGGCATTTCTTTGTATGCTCATAATATTCATTAAAATGTTTCCATTTAAAACAAAATTTTAAACTACAGTATGGCATAATTTGAAAATGATCATAACAGAAAACATTTAACGTAGCACTGCAATAAGTACAGTAAAATAAAGCAGAAAATGAACATTTTCCGTCAAGTGTAATATTTTATCTTTTATTTGCCCAAATACAATCTTTCCCAACGTAAATATCGAGGAATTCTGAAAATTTTTGTGTCCAATTTCATGACAACTGTAAACCTTCAGGATCAATAAAATACGACCATTCGTTAAATTTTAAAGTAGAAGAACCATGAATTGCTTCGAAGGTTTCGTCTTCATCTTCTTCAATCGAATCAGACGGAGGAGATTGAGTATTATGTTCAAAAAATATAAGGCCTGACCATATTTGGCATTTCCTAATATGTGTATAAACAACCTTTTCGGACATTTTATGTTCAATTGCTTGGATTATTTCTGACCAATGCGAGCACTCAATCTATTTACATTTTTTGAACCTTCGTGTTTGTAGAGCGAAATTGTAGACACGAGAATTTCGTGGTCGTAACTTGTTTTACGGGGCATCTATAAACAACAATTAAATGTGTCGCTGTTGAAGAATGACTATTGATATAAAATAATGATATGCAAGTGTCGAAGTACAGGAAAGAGTAGAAATTGATGTATCTTAATATTTCCCAATTTGTTGAATAATATAGAATTCAAAATTATGTTCTATACTTCTCATACAAACTATATAAAATTCCTAATATCGTTCTTCCGAAACAATGACACAATTAAATATGTTCATATTCTCAGTTAGTATGTGTAGAGGCCTTTAAAAATTGCAAATAATGATATGGAAATCACCGCAAGAGCCAGAAAAATTTTATACCTATAAGTTAAATTTACTTTCTTAATGCCAAAATCCGTAAGTTTATTGTCTAAGGTTAAGTACACAATACAAATGAATATCCTATTTTAAATTTTTGACTTACAAATTTGTTAGAGCCAAATCTAGTGATTTTTCATATTTAAAGGTTTACATGAGATTCGCTCCAGCTTGTTTCTACTATATATTAATTAAAGGGCCATATCAGTTAGCTAAAATTGATTGTTAAATAATGTTTATAAATCATTAATGTATTTTCTTAAACAATCTTGATTAAGATATATTTATGCTTTCAAAAAATATTCAAGTGGTTTATGACGTGCGGTTTTTCTTGTCTATTAATTACATTTAAAAGTCCT
>JAHWXV010226099.1:0-11177 GCA_024586415.1 Phrixothrix hirtus | reverse complement strand
TTATATATATATATATATATATATATATATATATATATATATATAAATAATTGTAGTAAGTAGTCCATTTTCCTGTTAAAGATAAATTTCACTTGAGTATTTTATTAATTTTAACAGCATTATAAGATTTACATTGCATCACATAAGGGCATAAAATCAAATTCAATTCTTATTCTTTACTGTATTCATCGATTACTGAACGACTGATACGAGGATAAAACATCTGTCAGGATTCGAAATACAAAGACGCCGATTCCTTTATAATTTGACAATCGAGAAAAAATAAATATTGAATATCCTTTTATACTTGTGGCTACAAATACATATATAAAAATTCATCCTTATTCCTTTATAATACACACTTCAAATTATTGCTATTCGACTATGTAATATTTGCATATTTTAGTTAATTTGTAAAATAACGCTTTAGATCTTTTTATGATTAATTAAAATATACTTCTGCGAATAAAGAATCTAGAAAGTGATTTACAACAGGAAGTGGAAAGCACTAACATATAATATCAATTCCCTAAATGTTATGTATCAATTTTATCAACTGTCCACCACCATCTTCGCCTTACTATTGGTTGCCTACATGTGCAATTTAAATAGGAATGTAAATTAATGTAAATATAGACCTGTATTAAAATCCTAACAATAATAAAATATAAATACTATTTTAGATGCTATATAAAGTATTTGTCAAATTTATTAGTTTAAAGCTTTAAGGTATACAATACTATATTGAAGTGCTTAGTAATTAGTTCCATATTGTAGTTTTCTCATTATCAAGGGTGCATTACAAATGCAATATGAATACTTTTACACATTAACAATATTAACTTTGCAAATTTTCATCTTATACTTATTTAAATGATTATAAATAGTAATAGTAATAGTAATTATCAAATCTGCATAAATCAAATATTTGTTGCTATCAAGCGACCGTTCAAACTTTATTTTGTTTGTGCGTCGTTATTTCTCAGTATACCGTTTACATAGTACTAGGTACTGTTAAACTCCTTTTTCTAAAAGTATTTCTGTAGTAGCCATATACGAGATGCGACAATTAAATAATGAAACTGACGTGAAGAAAAATATCACTTATGTTTTTAGTCATCTTTAGTGTAATCACCTTCAAAATAGTTCCCTTCTGCTTGCACACACTTACTCCAGCGCTTTTACCACTGATGGTAACATTTCTGGAACTGTTCTTTTGGAATGTCCTCAAAGACCAGACATCTTCTGTTATTTGAAGGTGGCGTTCCTTTACCGCCATTTTAACCATTGGAAATAGAAAAAAGTAGCACGGAGCGATATCGGGTGAATAAGATGGCTGTGGTAGTACTGAAATCCGTTTTGAAGTTAAAACATGCTGCACAGACAGTGTAGTATGGGATGGCGCATTATCGTGATGAAGAATCCAATTATCAGCTATGTTTGCACGGGCACGGAGAACTCGTTTTCGAAGTTTTTCTACAATTTCTTTATAGAAATATTGGTTAATTGTTTGGACAGGAGACACCCACTTTTTATGAACAATGCCCTTGGAATGGAAGAAGCTCACAAACATGAATTTCACTTCTGATCTTGACATGCGAGCTTTGTTTGGTCTGGGTGATCCTTTTGAACACCATTGCGAACTTTGACGTTTTGTTTCTGTATAATACTGGTAGAACCAAATTTCATCACCGGTCATAACACGGCTCAATAAATCTGGATTGATTTCTGCTTGCTCTAACAGATAGACAGTCACATTTTTCTGTATTTCTCGGTGTTGGTCTGCGAGATTTTTGGCAACCATCTTTGCACAAATTTTTCTCATACCCAGATTTTGAGTTAGTATTTGATGAACAGTTTCCCAATTGATGTTGAGTTCTTATTCCATCATTTTAGCGGATAATCTTCGATCAGATCGTACGATTTCACGCACCCTGTCCATGTTGATATCAGTCCGTAAGGTTGATTGTCGTCCACTGCGGTCTTCATCTTCAACATTCGTTCTGCCGTCACAAAACCTTTTATGCCAACGAAAAACTTGAGCTCTTGACATAACCTCATTTCCAAAAGCCTTCTGAAGCTTATCGTAAGTTGTCGTCGCATTCTTACTTAATTTAACACAAAAATAAATGGCATACTGTTACGCAATATTTCGCGATTATATTTCTGTAACGAGAGATAAAAACATGTTTTCCCTTATTACAGCATAACTCGCGACTGAGCGACCACATCAATGTGCCACTTGGACTAAAGCAGCTTAGATATCAAGGTCAAAGATGGAGCACTTGCGCAAGCTGTAGGGTTGCTACATCTTACAAAAAAAATCAGTTTCATTAATTAATTGTCGTACCTCGTATATCACTATTGCTATACTTTAATATTAAAAATTTATAAGAGTCTAATACGTTTATAAGCAATTTTGCAGTTATAAGTGCTATAGCTACTAAAATTACTTAAATTGTGAGAAATTATCGAAAAACCTAATATTATTCATGTTACCAACATATCTTCGCTAGTAATATTTTAAGTTGATATAAAATATGCCAACCATTAGAATTTCTGTAACCATAATAGTTATGGATAAGACAATGTTAGAAGCACAACGCTAGTAAATTTCTTGTTTATAACTTCAAATATGTATGAGTTATACAATGCACTTTTAATCAAATTTTACAATATTTTACAAAATATTCAGAATAAAGTTAAAAATGTTGTTACCTGAAATTTAAAAATAAAAACTTCTGGATGTTATTCCTGTGCCCGTTACTAAATAAAATTCGTTATTAACAATTATGTATTAAATGTACTTGTAATTAAAGTATTAAAATAGTAGCAAATATAAAGATATGAACGATTCAAAATATTTCTAATCAAAATGTAATCGTATTACCCGCATTGAAAAGTTACACCGATCAAGCTCAAAAATCATTTTACAAATGTATATATTCAAATATTAGCGGGACTTTTATAGACCCCATGAATGTAGAAGACAACTTACGGAAGGACACATGTTTTGTGAAATTCACACGTATTCCAGTTTAATTTTGGAATCAGTACAAACACTTTTCATTGTTACAGTCAGCTACGATCATGATATTAGAGAAAAAATTCATAAATAATCACCAATGAACCTTTTACCAAACCTAAAGTAGTTTGGGTGAAGATAAATATTTACACTGAAAAAATTATATAACTTGAAATTACGTGTACTGATGGTTGCACCGATAACAAAGCGTTTACGTTGTGCTATCACTGTCACATACTCCGCCATCTTAAAATTATATTTCTTCTAGAGACTTCGTCTGGTTGTCTTTTGGGAGTTGGAATGTTTCCCTTACAAATAACTGCTTTTCACGAAGTAAACTGCAATTGCTGAAAATATTAATAAGTATCTTACTGTTGTCCCGGTACTTGGGTAATGGTTGATAAACTCCCAACTAAACGTCTTTAGATCTATTTTCATGTCTGGTATGTTTATGGAATTTAGATGTGACTAGATTTTTTCCATTAGTATTGGTATATCAATATCATAACTTGCTTCCCCAAGTTAAATTTTTGCTGCTTAAATGTTTCTTTACATTTATTCTCCTTTATTAGATATATGCCTTTGAGTGAATTAATTTGGTTTCTATTTTGACAATTTACATAACTTTTCTTCTTCTGGGAAGACCACTAAATATTGATTACTCTCGGGTACCATTTCTACATGATTAATTCCTATGTTGATATTGTATATTTGCAATTTCTATCTTCCTGTGGGTTCAGGATTTCCTTTTTACATTTTACATCATGTGCGATTATTAATTGAGTGGAATATTGATATAGTTTGCTTTTTGTACATATGTCAGTTTGAGACTATATTGCATTATTTGCTTTTAACAAATATTTTATGTTTTGAATTATTGTTACATATTCTGTGGATAAGGAGTGGATAAGGGAAACCAACAATATAAATTGTAATCTGCCTTAAATTTAATTGGAATTGTTATAGAATAACTAATTCGACAATCATTGATTTTACAATTAATCCTAAGTATTGATCAAAATTTATTTCTTTCTCATATTTTAATGTTGTTCAATTACTTATAATTGCTTAAATAATTCTTGGAGTTCAATTAGGCTCGCTTGAAGTGTTCTTAATTTAAAAAACGTTTTATAGGGTATTCCACATCTTGTGCGATCTTAATAATGGAATGTATGATATGACTAATTATACAAGTCCTTTGCAAATAGCACATGCTAAATACTTAACGTACTTTTTACTACGTCATATATTTGCATGATTTTTGATTTTAACCGTATTTCATAATGTTTTCTAGTTCTTTATTGAATTCTTCCAGGTATTTGGAAGTAGTAAAACCATTGACATCATTTACATTTAATTCTAAATTATCAAGGGTTTTTTATTACAAATATTAATTACTACTTTGTATCTACAAAGATATGGTTTATGATTTCTTTAATTTCGTTCAGGATAATTTGTCTAAACCTGATGCTATTAATTTATGTTTTAAACAAAGGTTTTTTTAAATTTAATAATGTAACAAATATGTCCTGAAGACTTAGTTTATTAAAACATTTTTCTTTCGTGATTAAATAAATTATTATCCTTTTTCTATTTACTAAATATACCAAGTTGTGCAATTTTGGATTTTGTTTTCTCAGCTGACCGACATTACCAAATATTTCTTTAAAAGTTTTTGATATGCCTCGAGACATTTTCAAGTCCTGCCTTACACAATGGATTAAATTGCTATCTGAGGGTGTATTAAATAAATCATTCATTTGGTAAATTATGATAGGAATATTTCCTTTTTGTTTATTCGTTAAGTAAGTTTGATATTTTTTTGGAATTAAATCTTCAGAGTTAAGTTTATTTTGCGGGTTTGTAGGGATACTGCTTAAAACATCGGTATTAGTGTTCGCTGTCCCCTTTCTATAAATGATTTCATAATCGATTAGTGGTCTGTGATTATTTTAAATTTTCTGCCAAGTAAGTATGATTTAATTGATTGGGTTGACCAAACAAATGCTAATAATTGCTTTTAGATTGTGTTATAATTAGTTGCCGCTTCATTTAACGTTTTATTCGCATATGCTGCCAGTATATATTTTACCAACATGGCCTTGCAACAAAACGGCTCTAACAGCGACGTTGCTTGCATCCGAAGTTACTGTAAAAGGTTTAGTGAAATTAGAGTATTGAAATAAGGTTTAATTTATGAATAATTGTTTATAGAAGTTGAAATAATCAACATACTTTTGATTTCTTACATCTATTATTATATCTTTATTTAATAATTTAATTAGAAGTTTAGTACTTTTATAAAATCATTTATAAGTTTACTATAATATCCCAACAATCCAAGAAAGCTGTTTATTTGCTTGGTGTTTTGGGGATTTGGGTAATTTTTAATTGCTATAATTTTATCAGGGTTTGGTTTAACTCTTTGTGGCGTAACTTATGAGTCCTAAATGCGACACTTGCTTGTTTAGAAATTCCGATTTATCCAGCTGAGCTTTTAAATTTGTCTTTCGCTAACGATAAAATACTAACCTCAAGTTCTGTATGTGTTCTTGTAGACTTGTACTAAACCTAATAATATAGTCAAGGTAAACTAAACACTTATCATTGTTAAGCCCTCGTAAGATGTTATCTATTGTTTGTTCAAATGTTCTAGGACTATTACTCAGCCCAAATGGTATTTTGAAAAATTCGCAATGTTCACTCTTCGTGTTAATTGCAACTTTAGGGATGTCTGCTTCATTCATATAGATTTGATAAAAACCTGAAGCTAGGCCCAGAGTCGAGAAATATTGGCATCTTCCCAATTTATTCAGTAAATGAAAAATATTTGACAATGGGATTTTATCATTTGTAGTTTTCGGGTTTAACTTTCTATAGTCAATTACTATATGCCATCTTTTCTTTCCAGAAATATTTACCTTCTTAGGTACTATCAAAATAGGGGACGACCAAGGGGAATTTTCTTCAATATTTTTTCAAATTGAGAATTTATGTCTTGTCTATGGGTATCTGAGTATCTATGTAATTCAGTATAAATAGGTATTTTTCCTTAATCCTGATGAAGTGCTTCGTTTCACAAGTAAACGTTAAAAGGTACACCATCCAGGTGAAATTTATCAAAATACGAGTTTAAAAGGACCTCGATTGATGCTCTTTCCGCGGTATTCATATGATTAGTTCTAAGTATTTTGGTGTTAAAGAAATATAAATTAGGACTACTTATAAATTGTCTTCGTCTATTTGTTCGACGTTTAAATGTTTCGATATTTTAATGGATTTTAATTCATTAGTAGAATTTATAATTTAGGAGAGTGCATAACTGGTTCTCGCGGTTAAAGTATATTCTGGTATTAATGGATCTTGAGACTTGGTACAAGGTATCCTTATGTCTCCATTTGGAACATTTACAGAAATTTAATTTAATTTCGGTTTCCTATTTTCGTTGTGATTTGGGAATTTGTCATATAAGGAGCCGAGATACGGTCTTTGGTTTGCGACATTCCTCTCCTCCTTTTCTGAGCAAATAACAATACCAAAATCATATTTTCAATATCAATTTCGTTTTCATAAAAAAAAGTCAATATTTCTTTATTTTGAATTCCTCCCTATAACTTCTTTTGTGTGAGTTATATTGGAAATGCTGAGATAGATTCTTATATAGTTTTCTACGTTATATATATATAGTGGTGTGCATAGTATTTTTATAAAAGAAATGTTTTTAGATGGTAATAAATTGCATTTTTTTAAATAGAATGCATAGTAGGCTTTGAAAGTGTTAAAAATATCTTTTGATATGCAATCCAAATATATATAGTTAAAATATCTACTTCTTAAAATGGCTAAGATATTGACAAAAATACGTATTTTCGTGTAAAAATATTTCAAATAATTAAATTCATACCAACCGGATACTGCTAAGACAAAAATTATTGCCGATCTGAGTGGTGTAGTAGTTAGCATGTTTGTCTCCCCACCCTAACGACGTGGGTTCAAATCCAGCTCAGTGCAGACATTTTTTCAGCGGAGAAAATATTATAAACACGCCTTCTTCTCAGATATGAAGTAAAACCATAAGTCCCGTATCAATGCGATGTTTGACACACTAAAAATTCCTACTGTGGGTGGAGCTCCTCCCAGCTTTGGCCAAATTCTAACAGGCATGACGAAATGACCATAGTAGTTGAAGCTAAAGGGAACTTCCTCATTTCGAAACGTCAGCCAAAACTTTTATTTCTGGGTTTAATAAAAGAATCATACCGAATTAAATTTGATTTTAAACGCGCAAATAACATACGACTTGGTTGCATTCGTTTTGGAAACCTGATGGTACGGAGCTAGACCACACTTACTAATGGTACGAAGCTAGTCCGTACTTTGCGTCTTATGACGAAAGAACTCATCATTTGAAAGTAGTAGCTAGCCTCAACTACTCTGTTACCCAAAAAAGGCTTGGATCTTTCAAGGGGTGTATATTGATCATTCTAGACGCTTTGATGCTTTCAAGGGGATGACCAGCGCCAACTACTCTAATTATTGGCTTTGAACTTTGAAAGGTGGTCGCAGTGATCAAGTAAAAAGCTCAGATTTACGACTCGTTTATATTCCTTGCATGACCTGTTTATATACGTGTATTTTGTGTGATGTTCGTCCATGTTTATGCTGTCTTGTTGTATTGTCACAATAATGCATTGTCTGTTACATCAATAGTTATTTTATAATCTCGACTTAAATTATTTTTAGGGTTTTATCACTTTAGATATCTTTATAACTTAATTTATAATTTACCGTCTGTGTTATTCTTATTTTATTGTCATGGTTAATTTTAAATTGGGCTTGTTTTTTATTTATAATATAAGTTTATTACGTAAATGACACGGAAAATTTTGCTGATAATAGTCTTAGTTGCAATTTAATTATTGCGTTTATACTGATGTGCTAACTTGACTTGCACAATCTATGTTCTTTAATTACCTAGATATTTGAACAGTTATGAATTCGGTTTTGAATATTTTCCTTTTTTAGGGGTTACTTCTATGTACATATTTGAATTGCATTTCTTATAAACTTATTTCTACCTTAATTCTTTGCTACGTTTAAGACTTATAAATTATACATTTTTATCTATTCCCTATGCAGCTCTCGCCTCTGGTTTCTGTTAAAATATGAATCTTAACATATTGCTAAAAGAAAATAGAAACTAGTAAAGTTACAATTCACTTATGTAGAACTAATTCTGGTATTTCATGTTAACCTATACTTATGTTTAAATACTTCATTTTAAGTAATTTGTTGTTTCTCTGGTCCTGGGAACTGAGGGTTGGGGTAGTTGTCTGAACTGGAAAGGCTGCATTTCGATTAATGCTGGGTCCACTTCAGTTGTGCCAGTTGTTACTTGACCTTGGTTGTTTTTCCATAGCTTGTACCTACTATATGCTATCCATGCTACTAGGGTAATTATAATGAATGTAGTTATTGTTATTCCAGTCGTTATATCAGAATGGTGCCGGATTCGTCTTCAAGTGATAGGTTGTAGTTCCATATTTTCATCTTGTTCGGAAATATATGCTTGCATGGAATTGGATACTGTTTCGTTTATTTTGCTGACTGTTTGACGTTTGAATGTCAAGGTCGCGTTTATTGTGATTGCCTTGATGTATGTAGTTTGTAATTTGGTCAGCTTTTGTAGCTTCGCAGTTATTATTGCTTCGTTGGTTTTTATTAAAAAATGTTGGGATAGGTTTAGCATTCTTGTAACATTGTTTTCTATACCATCTACCATTTGTGGATATGACCAAATTTTGCTCGGGGTGATTTTGATGGCTCGGTTTTCGTCATCTGAATTAATTGTAAAGTAAGATTGATTATCGTGGTCTATCGCTAAAGGTGCTTTCTGGACCTTTAGCAATACAAATTTTCCTGTTTCTTCTTGGTGTGGTATCACAGTTGTTTTTATTATTGTGTATTCGGTGATTTCTGTTAATAGGAATTAACTTTGTATGCTTATTTGTGTTACGCTGTTTGGAAATATTGTAGTAAGAATTGGAGTTGTTAAAATTCTAATGTTATGCGGTAGTTTCTTGTTTACAGCGTTTATTTTATTTTGTACTTTTCATGGTGATGTAAAGTCATAAAAGTTTCCGTGGCCCAAGTATGTATTTAAAATGTGTTTATAGAGTTTGTTTGTCTCTTCTAGATAATTTGATGCTACTTGATACGTTGTTAGTAGTTTAATATTTAGTGTATCTTTTTGTATAGTTTTATGCCATTTGTGCAACTTATTGATGGCTGTAATACATAAATTAAGGTAATTGTTGAACTGATCAAGTTTCTTTCTATTTGTTGTTGTATTTCTTACATTTTGTGTATGCTATGAAGTAAGAAATTTGTTTGATGATTGGATTTCCGTATCAATTCCTGTTGGTTTTGTTTAAGTGCATTTATGTCCTAGTATACTTCTTCGTTTACTCCAAATATTGCCGCTAGGAGTTTACCTAGTAATCCTCTTTTCTTTCTTCAGGTGTTGCACTCAATGCTTGAAATGACCATTCAAGTTCGGTGTATTGTTGCTCTAGTTCCCCAAATTGAGCATCTTTAGTTAATTCTTCACCTTTCCTACATAATTCTATCATTTTTTCTTCACATGTAGACTACTCTTCTCATTATTTTGCATTTGATTGCGTGGTATTTTGATCATTATTTTGAATGTTCCTCGTGCAATATTTGTTGCTCCAAGTTTCACAATTATTAGTCCTGTTTTAGGGTATTGTATTGTATATGATCGAGACATCGTTGTTAACATTATAGCGATTAGGATCATCCATCCGACGAAACTTGCTTTCTGTTGGTTGTTTTTTTGTCCTGTTCTTTCTTTCTTTGCCAGCGCTATTAGTTTTGTTATTTGTCTTCCATATTTGCTTCCTTTTGCTTGTATTTTTACTACTCGGTTTAGTACCTTTTCATCTGGTAATGTTTATAGTATTCTTCTCAAGGGCCATTTCGCTGGTGGCGTGTTTTAATTTTTTAATATGATTAGATCTCCGACCTACATATTTTCTTTTGTCGTATTCCCAAGGGCCATTTCGCTGGTGGCGTGTTTTCATTTTCTAATATGATTAGGTCTCCGACCTATATATTTTCTTTTGTCGTTTTCAATTTATTCCCTTATTGTAGGTACTCCTTTGGCCATACTTTCCAAAAATCTCGTCTGAGTTTGGCTATTAATTTTCATATTGCTGTTAAACTTTCCTTGTCTTCTGTTATGGTTACTTGCGACGGCGTTTGTGGAGTTATAATTGCTTTTCCTATCAGGAAATGTTCCGGCATTAATTCCGTAACTTCCGTTAGGTCGTTCGTTATTTTACATAGTGGTATTGAGTTCAAACATACCTCAATTTGTGCGGTGAGTGTTGCTAATTCTTCGTAAGTGAGTATGTTATCCATCATGATCCTTTTTAGGCGATGTTTTGCTGATTTTATTCCAGCTTCCCAGATTCCTCCGAAATGGTTGGTTGAGTTCCTGCTGTTTGGATACGCTCTTGCATGTTTTTGTTTTGGATTGTTGTTTGTATGTTATTTATGAATTTTTTAATTGCTTCAACGTATATAGTTCCATTATCACTGTATATATGTGCGGGCGTTTCTCTTCTTGATGTGAATCGCTTATGTGCTGCTAGAAACGTATCAGCTGTTAAGTCCGTTACTACTTCTAAGTGGATATCTTTGGTTGCGAAGCACACGAAGACTGCTATGTATCCTGTATCTGTTTTCTTACATCTTCCTTTAACTGCTTTTATTGTTATTAGCCGGCATAGTCTATTTCGGCGTATTGAAATGGTGTGGATTCCGCTACCCTAGCTGCGTGTAATTGTCCCAGTAATTTCTGTTGTTGATTCTTATTGAATCTCGTATAAGTTACACAACCACGTATTATTTGCTTTATGCTGTTTTTGGCATTAATAATCGAGTATTTTCGTCACGTGTACGCTAGCGTAATTTTTGCTCCTCCATGAATTGTAGTTTGATGTTCATGTTGTAACGTGCAACTGAAATATTGAGACCAAAATCTCCTTTCTGTTTTTCATAATTAATTGTTTTGCATTTAAAAGGCTATTTTGGTTCGGTATAATTTAGTTTACACGTTAACGCAATT
>JAHWXV010226066.1:0-29017 GCA_024586415.1 Phrixothrix hirtus | reverse complement strand
CTCCCCCCCCCCCATATTGCGCAATTTATTTATAAAACTTTTACAAAAATACACCTGAAAATATTCCAAACTTGCCACCTTGCGATTTGCATGCCTCTGGCGTTGAAACTTTGGTTGCAAAACGGGCTGCAGACGCAACTAAAGCCTTTTATTATAAATACATTCTGAAGCTCTCAAGCAGATGTCAAAACTGCATCAACTTATGAGTGCTGTTTTAAAATCTTGTTTTACTAAAGAATGATAAAAATAATTCAGGTCATAATTGAAAAATCTGTGTTTAAACCATTCCCAAGCCTTGTGAAAACAAGCTTTTATTTTTCTGTGAGTATTTTATCAGCACTTTGTAATTATTTTACGAAAATTGTTGAATGTCTCGAATCATATTGAGTTTATCTTTACTACCTAGATGTTCCTGGAATATTGTTATAAAGAACAAAATACTCACTTGGTCATTTGGA
This sequence comes from Phrixothrix hirtus, assembly GCA_024586415.1. NCBI lineage: Eukaryota > Metazoa > Arthropoda > Insecta > Coleoptera > Phengodidae > Phrixothrix > Phrixothrix hirtus. The sequence continues at coordinate 28,559 of JAHWXV010226066.1, read as the reverse complement.
CAAGCATCCCAGCGCTTTTGCAACTACTTGAAGCATTTTGAGATTATGTGAAAACTTGATCGCTTCAGTTTTAGTTTCGTTCCCGCGAAAAGGAAAAAGTCACAGGGGGCAGGTCAGGTTAAAATACATTGAACAGTTTTGGAAAGAATTCGGTTACGATTCGTTTAATGTTGAAATTGTCCAATAAAATTCGTAACTAAGTTCCACAATTGGGTATACTTTTGAATTACTTCTCTTTTTTCCTACATACTTTGGTGATCGTCCTGAACTTTCGTTGACATTCACTGCTATTCGCCTATACCAGTTATAAGTTTATGATTTACCAAAAATGTCGCCTCCGAACTGTAAGTTTGAGGTGCATTTCTACGATGTGTTTAACAAGCATCTAAGCAAGTTTGTTGTTCGTTAGTGTCCGTTGTTTTTTACGAAATACAAGTGGCAGCACATTGAACATAACCTTACAAACTTTTGTAAAACAAGAGTGATGGCACAATGATTATGTGCATAAAGTTCTAACGACCTAGGTATGTTCAGTTGGTACGGAACATTTAAATTCCAAAAATATGTAGATAGCGCCTCGTATTCCTGTTATTATAGATGTGATGAAATATGTAACATTTGAATTATTTTTAATTATGTAAGTGCAGCATTTTCAATTATTTGCACTTCCTGTAAACAATTAGTTAAAGGTTTATTGTACTTAATAAGGTTTATTCTTCGTAATAGTTTTTTATTAAAATAATTTAAATTGTAAATTCGGTTTGCAGAATAAATGTTGATACACTATTTATTTACACATACAAATTAGAAACTTGCGTTTTTTCCAAATTAACTTGTAGGTAGATTGTTCAAGATTTCTTTGGCTTAAATCGGAAAGTTCTGTTCAATTATTTGAAATAACTGTATTAATGATAATATATATTTTAATAACTAATGTGTATGCTACACTTAATACAAAGTTATACCAATTAATTTGAAGTTAATTGCAAATTATAGAGAAATGTAGGTTTAAATTGTTTTTAAAGGGAGAACAAATCAATTCATCAAGGCACTATGATTGCACGAAGTTCCCCTAAATCCCCCTTTTCACCTATAACTAAAACGCGTCGCATTATCTACCCTAAAGCGTCTTAACCAACGAGATGAGAGTAGTCATAAAATTATCTCAAATTACATTATGAGGTAGACGCTTGCTTTATTTAATTTTAACCTTATGTAAGCAGACGTAAGGATCAAAATTTTCGTTGAAATAGCAAGTAGAAGCGTACTCGTCGAGCTGTAATAACCGCATTATTTATTTACTCAGGGGAATGTTCACTCATGCGATCACGCATTCGTTCGCCATTATTAAAAATAAATCTGCTTTTCGGGTTCGCTTCGCATCGCACTTCCCCCTGTATATGCAGTTATTGTATTGTTAGATTAGGCAATGGTGAATACACGTCTTGGAAAAGAAACGATCTACTTTATTAAATGCGAATTTATTTATTACCAACTCAATTTTTAAAATGTTTATGTAGCATAGACAGTTGCATTATAAATATTAATTTAATTGTCGATTCATAATGTTGCCTAATGTTTCATCTGGTTATTCCAAGTTTCTCACAATTTTTGCATAATAAAATATAAATTAATCAAAAATAAAAACAGATGTGTTCACTAACCGTCCAAAAATCGTCATTAAAAATAATAGATGTCCATTTAGATTATATTATAGACCTTAAATAGGTTCTCTAGCCTCCAAACAGAACATGAAATTTAATCGGTTAGAAAACAACAGGTTAGTATTAGGCATTTGAAACGGACATTTTACATAAAAACAATTTTATGTGAATAGTCAGCTGAAAAGTAAATATAAGTGTTAAATGGGCAGATGTATAATTTTATTGCTTCTTAATTAATTCAACAAACAAGCGACGAAGACAAATTTCTAAAAACAGAAGTCGCCTTCTCGCTTTTATGTTGAATAAATCAAGTTTTATAGCTGATATAAGAGTGAAATAATTATTAACTGTAAACACATTTACTTTTTAATTCGACCAATTGAAATCTTCAGATTAGTGTATACTCCAATGTATTATAACGACAAAATACAATTTTCTAGATTTTCTGAATGCACAAATGACACCTCCATAATAATTTTATAAAAATTAATTGCCATTCAATTTAATGAAATGTTGTTTCAGAGCACAGTATCATCAGGACCTAGTCAACCAACTCCACCTCCTAGTAGTATGGCAGTGACCTCTTCAGCACCGACTCCTGGAAGTCCACCAGCAACTCAACGTTGTTGCGACACAGGTCGACCACTTTTCACGGACCCAATTACTGGACAGAGTGTATGTTCATGTCAGTATGAACTTCTGGGTTACCAAAGGTTAGCCGGTGGAGTTCCTGGATTACCACCACTTTCGATGTACAGTGCGCCTTATCCCGAAGGAATGGCTGCCTATTTTCCAGCACTTGGTGCAGATCAAGCTCCATTTTATACATCAGCCGTAAGTAAAATTTTGGGTTATTTTTTAAATAAAACGGAATTATAGATTAGTGTTGGATATTGGCCATTGAATACTGATTAATCCATGTCATTCATTTTACCGTTGCAAATTATTTGCCGAATTAAATTTATTGTTGGCAGTAAACAAACAAAGAATACGCAATACAAAACATTGTAGTTAAATAATGTAGTTGGATCATCTACATATTGGGCGCAATTTAATAAATACGGATTTAAATAAAAATTACTTTGACATAATGGCCTATTTGTCACTTTTTAAAATAGTCTTCTCCAAATGTAAAAAATACCTTAATAAAGATATTTTTGGGGAAGACTATTTTAAAACTTGACAAATAAACAATTATATGCTTAAATAATTTTTATTTGAATCCATATTTACTTTTTACTCCTGTTATCCATTAGCATTTACCAAAAAACCCGCAGAAAGCTATTAAAAGTCTGAGCAAAATTAAAATCTATTTTTGTTTAAAACAAAATTATAGATATAAATACAATTTCAAATGTACCTCACACATCAAAAACTATTCTTTTTTCAGCTTTAACTTTTTTTATGGAAACTAAGTAGGCATATTGTACAAGAAAAATTTTTCATAGTAGGTCCTTAGGCATTTCCCTAAAACAGGACTTACACCTGCTAAAAAATTACTAATCTCGACTGGTCCCGAACTCGAGAATTTAATCAGCTTAAATATCATACGAGGGCGGTCTGATAAATGGCCGGTTTGAACATGAAAACACAACTTTTTCTTCAAAATTTCATTTTATTTCTTGACATAGTCTCCTTTTAGCTCGATACACTTAGTCCACCGTTTTTTCAATTTTATTAGACCATCCTTGTAGTACGATTTATGAAGTTCTTAGAAATATGCATCGGTTTCTCAATCATCTTCCTCATTTGATTTGAATCTCCTTCCATCAAACCACTTTTTCAGGCTTGGGAACAGGAAGTAGTCACAGGGAGCTAGATCAGGATAATATGGTGGATGCGGAAGTAATTCGTATCGTAGTTCATTCAATTTCTATTGAGTCTTCCATGATGTGTGAGCTGGTGCGTTGTCATGATGAAAAAACGCTTTCGTTTTTGCCAAATGTGGTCGTTTTTTCTCTATTTCAACGTGCAATCGGTCCACAATGCCACATACCAATCTCCTGTGACTGTTTTTTGCGTTTTAAGATAATCAGTGAGTATTGCACCTTGTGCATCCCAAAAACCAGTCGCTAAAACCCTTCCAGCTGATGCAACCACTTTTGCTTCCTTCGGTTCACTTGAACCAACTTCAACCCGTTGTTTTAGTTGTTGTTTTGTTTCAGGTGTGTAGTGGTGGATTCAAGTTTCATCTACGGTTATGAATCTACGCAAAAATTCATCTGCATTACGTTGAAACATCGCCAAACATTGCTTTGAAATGACCACACGATTGCGTTTTTGTTCAATTGTCAACCAAAGCGGTACCCATCTTGTTCACAGCATCTTGATATGTAAATGTTCATACAAAATGTTACCCACACGTTCTTTTGAGATGTTTATGATGTCAGCTATCTCACCGATTTTCACTCGTAGATCTTCCAAAATGATATCATGGATTTTATCGATCATTTCTTTGGTGGTCACTTAGATTGGTCGACCTGAACGATGTTCATCACTGGTCCTTCGACGACTACGTTTAAATTCTGCAAACCAATAAATCACAGTTGAATTCACTGGAGCAGATGTGACAATATTTATCAAGCTTTTCCTTTGTTTTTTCGCGGTTTTTCCGTGCAAAAAATAATGCTTCATGAATGCACGAAATTCGCTTTTATTCATTATTTTAACAAAATCACAAGTTGTTCGCCTTTTATGACTGTCAAACATAAACTAAATGGCATATAGCTCTAAACAGATTTGTTTGACAGAAATGATATACATTCGGTGATCAGTGGTGCCATCTCTTGGAAACCAGCTAATTATTAGACCGCTCTCGTATTATTAAATATATTATTTATTGCATAATTGAAGGATAATGTTTAGATGACCTTCAAACACTGTTTGCCAATGGAAAATTGGAGTTATAATAATTCAACGTAGGTAATTTTACATTGCATTCAATATTTTTTTTCGGTAGTTTTCATTATTGCCATTGCCATTAGTATTTCCATAAGAAATGTATTTCCCAATGATCATATCGAAACATGGAAAAATTGTTAAAAGATATCAGTTGTTATTTAAGTGTATCCAATAAATTCTAAAGGTAATTGTCTGTACCATAAGTAGTCGAAAAGTTCCGAAACGTTTTCCTCGGTGCGTGGTTTTTGCAATAAAGAGTACTAAAATTCAAATTAAATCGTTGTGAACTGATAAATATTTAAATCCAAAAATGAAAAATATTTAGCAACGATTATAACAGCATAACACAATAATTTAAATTGAACCCTTCAGTACTCGTAGTACTTGCACGGTTTTTTTGTATTATTAGTACCCACGCGGGATATAAGTGTACTCCACAGTGGTTTAGTTCTAACTAACTCTTTTAAAAGAAATTATTTCGCTTCCTACTGAAGAAAAGGCCCATTTTCCTAGAAAGTGGTTACTGAGAAACTCTGGCTTTGCCATATTACAGATTACCAGGGAAAATGTCTGAAATTCACCTGTATTTCATATATTGTCAAAAAAAATGCAGGATGCAGGTTTTGCAGAGCAGTCTAATAAAAATCCTTTTTATCAACAAAGTAAAACGTATTCTAATATATCAGTGACGTTGATGATAGACAATACAATCAGTGCGTAACCAGTATTATTTAGTCTAGTATTAGGAACATAAATTATTGATGTCATAAAAGATTATAACACTTTTTATTGCGAGAATAGAAACGCTTGAGAACTTTTGGATTATCACGGTGACCAATCTCTTCCAGAATTTATGCGATTAACTTAAATAACCTAGTATAATAACGACTAAACAAACTGCCCCAAATAAATTAAGGAACATGGGAAAAAATACGTAACATGAATAAATGAAACATCATTTTTTGTTGCAAGATAGATAAGTTATTGAAAAAAGGAAAAAAATTGCAGATTATTTAAATATGCCCAAAAAGTGAAAAATAGGTTATATGGCCACCACGAATATTATGCATAACTTAACCTATTCATTTTGTGCTATTAACCTAGTTAGATAAAAGATCTTGGGGAATTTGTTTTTCAAATGATTTAGACCTGGTGATTGACGTTAGCTTAAACATTTCTGCAATATGTCTCATGCATACAGTTCAAATCAGCGACCGGTTTCTAAATCGTCCACGCCACAGCAACCACGTGGCGTCTAGTATTATAGCCGAAAACAAAAACTATTTCAACTAGCGCCATGAAACTGTGGCGTAATATTCTTAGTAATATGTTTTCAATACGCATGTGTGACCATGTTGCCTTGAACTACGTGAAGATTAAAACGAATGCCCCCATGTACTGTTACAGAACCATCGCGCAATAGACTGATTTCTTGCATTTGACAGCGATTTCTTGCGATCCTTGGTATACATCTGTACACGCTGACTATTTGTACATTTGTACACGCTGACTGTTTGAATATTTTGCTACTCCAAAATCGATTCTTTGTCCCAATTTGATCTTCCTGCCGAATCTCAGAGAAGGTTTTGACACAGTACCCAAGGATTTATAACGTTGAACTTTCGGTGACTTATCTCTGTGTATGATCACCGTAAAATATTCGGACGGCTGTATTTGCCTCCTCCAGAATAATTTACATTAAGACATACATTAGCCATGAAATCACAAAATTCATAAAAACTATGCATTTGCTCAAGAGTTACAGTAATCGTGGTTAAAACTATACATTCATTTTATATCCCAATTTGCTATTCTCTAGGACTGAACAACTCATTTTCGCTTTCAAAAATTTCATTTTTTACAGCACAGAATATCTAGGACACTAGTGTTAGATGCTCTTGATGTTTTAACATTTTCATTTTTAAGCTGAACCCTCGTATAATATTTTTTCTACGCCACTCATAAAACGGCCACAGTTTTTATTTCAAATTTAGTACTTTTGTATACAGGGTGACCCGGATGTAAGCCACACTATTTAACACATGTGTATCTAGGCTTTTTGTGAGCATAAATCTGTAGAAATTTTCAATCTAATTAAAAAAACATGTTAGTAAATTTTCGCGTAAAAATCTATCATGGATACACGCCTGTATATCCTTTACTATGAAACGCATTTAAAAAGCCTTTGTTGGCGAAAGTATCATTTTACGTTTATTAGTAATCTACTTATTCGAGTCAAGGTCGCCAGGTGTTTTAATAAAAAGTAGTTAAACGTATTTCTGTAACCGATCTAAATTTGGTTATATGTACTATAGCACTATTGCTTATTAATTATAATTATTTACGCATTAATTATTATAGAGTTGTTTGATAAATATCTGAAATTGGCACAGGTTTGATCCACATTAATTTGTATTAACATATTTTTTATTGCAAACAACTTACGCAAAATTTTATGAAATTTATTTACCATTTAGATTTTCAACTATTTTCACAAAATTTCAATTATACACAACACAAGGGATTGTAAATATTAATAATATGAAGATATCTACCAAAAAATTTAACGTCGAGTTAAAACGGCGTTGCAAAAGTTAAGTTATTTAAAAAACGTGGCCGTATTCAATAATACAAAATCTATATATCTATTAAGTAAATACCTTGTTTTATTTTAAACAAATTATAAACTTGCACAATCAACATACCACTAGAAATTTTAGAAAAGAAAAAAACTTTCTATTTTAAATGATAATTAGCGAGTATTTATAATAATCAACTGAGAACATTCATTAGTGGCACTCTGAAATCGTATAAGTCATATTGAAGCTGTTTATTTGGCTTCAGTTACTGGCTAAAGATGTATAGTCGATCTACCATTTCTTGCTGAATACAACAGTGATCAAATGTACAATTAGTTTAACAAAATTGTTCTTATCCTCTTACTTACTTGCTTATACTTCTACTTTAAGTATATTTTATTTTGTCAAAATTACAATAACATTCATTGCAGCTATGTTTATAATCAAAGCGAACAAAATCAAAATACAATTTGAATACAATCAAATACAATTTCAATTTCCTGATTATTAATTCTTAAATTTATATTCGCATGGTTATCGAGGTAAACTTATTACCATTTATTGATAATAATATAAACATAATCTGGTCACAGAAAGTATCTGGATCACGATCAATGATGCACAAGAAAAGACTTCAAAGCCGGTGTTTACAAGTAATTCAGAAAAATAATTCCTAGATAATAAAATAATTTAATAGTGCATTGCGTATTATTGTTCGTATTTGATTGTTTTATGACAGAGGTTTTGCGGTGTGGAAATTTTCCCAGCCCTTTTGGCTTCAACTGCTTTGGTCATTTTGCCATATCTACTAGAATTTACCGAACTGGAGGATAGTCTTTTAAAACAATTTTTATAAATCTGCCATTTTTGCTCTGATGAAGGACACAATTTATTCCCGAAATGTTAGCCTTTAAAGAATGAATGATTTCCTGTTGTTTATTTATAATACAAACAGATTCCTCATTAGTTATTTAGCGGGTGTTCCAAAAGTCAGTTTACCGATTTTCATTTAAAATAGCAAAAATCGAATGTGTGAAAAATCTAGTACTATTATAAGAATATGAAGAAATATTAGCTATAATACTCAAAATGATGACTCTTGTGTTCGATGCAAGCTTTACCAAGATCCAAAAGTCAGTTTACCAATACAATTTTGCTACAATGCTTCAATGTCCGGTTTTCTCTTTGCTAGTTTAAATTCTTAGATAATTTAGATACTTTGGATCTAGACGACTGCTGTTGCACTAGTAAATCATAGATGTCACTAGTAGATCTTGTAGGTATAAATGTTCCTTGTTGCAAAATGCTTATTAAATAACAGCGCCTGTTTTTGTGTTTTATGCACAAGTTGCCTTAGATTTTCAAGAAAAGTTGACAAATGTTACTGTGCTAATAAGTGAGTATCTTTGTAAACTTAATAAAACATTTGACGAGACAGGAAGTGTTTGCAATGCTCCGAAGCCTGGTCGCACTAGAACCTCACAGACTGAACATAATTCGTAAGCAGTAGCACCGAGATTCGGATGAAGCCCTCGTCAGATTCAAATAAAAGCTTCCCTAGAATGAGATATCTCCTGGCCAAGTCTATAACAATTACTAAATGTTTAAAGCTAAAGCGTATAGATCACGATTGCTTTATGTATTGCAGCAGTGTGTAAATTTGCGAAATGCTGTTAATTCGAATAGTAGCAGAACCGTAATTGTGTTCAAGAATTTGTAGACTGATGAAGTAATATTTAAATTAAATGGACGTTTCAATAGGCATAACTCAATTTACTGGTCTGATGGAAATCCTCGTAATGTAATAAGCAAAGAATGAAATGTTTCTGAGGTTTGTGACACTGTTTGAAGGCACTGTTACTGGAGATAACTATCTAGACATGCTAAGAGGAAGTGTTATTCCCGAATTACCAAATGGTCCATTACTTAAGGACACTGGGAAAATTTGGCAGCAGGATGACGTACCACCACACTATGTAATTGTTACGTGAGAATTCTTGGCTACAACTTTTATTAATAGTCGTTGAAAATGTGGAATTGACCACCAATGTCATGTAACATAAGTGATTTGTCTATTTGAGGTATTATAAACGACAACGTATTTCCATCGGCGTAATCAGAACGATGAAAGCCCTTGGCAAAGATCTTATTTTTGATACATTTTGAAAAGGTTGTAAAACTATAATGGTTACTCTGCATACTAAAAGAGACACATTTGTGAGATTATTAAATTCCATTAGGCTCGGTTTTGAAAATCGTTGCATGGGATAACATTTTGTGTACACAATCCGTTCCAGACATTTAAGAAAAAATATTGAATGTAATTCCCGACCTGACAAATTATAACCAAGGATTGAATTATACTCCGTGATTTCTTTACTAATAAATATATTCTTGGCCTGCTACCACAAATTATGACCAAATTTTTATTAAAAACATAAAATAAATAGTGTGGCTTACAAACGAAATCTTCTTATTTAAATCAAAATTAAAAATAAATTAATTCTAAAAATTGCAAATTTGACGATGATGTTTGTGATTGCGTATTGGCGTAAGAACCACATGTTAACATAATGTATGTTTTAAATAGTAAATGCATTCATATATATGTACAGCTTTAGAAAATATGATTTAAACTTCAGTTTGTAGTACATTAAAAAACTTAGAATGTTACTTTTCATTTAAAGTAAATGTTAAAAATCCTGAAAAAGCACACGTGCGCTAATTATAACACAAACTGTTTAGTAATTAAAAAAGTACAGAGCAACTAACGTAATATAAAAGGTTGCACTATCGATCAACAGAAAATGTATTCTTTTTACGCAATTATTTTGCTTACTAATACAGTGAATATTTTAATTGTAAAGCATCATGGTTATCAAAATGGCTGAAATTATAAAAACTGCCGTTTCATAGAAATATGCGGTACAAATATGATTGTCATTTCGTTATGGTTTGTTAGGATGTATGTACTTTAGTGTTAGCTGTCAGTGAATTACAATTTACTTTTAAGATTTTAAAAGTACAATAAACCCTTTTAGAGTCATTTTTAAATAAATATTTGCTTAAGAGCTATTTATTTATTTTTATATTCATCATTTTCCCGTTTTACTTATTTCCTAATTTATCAATAGATGTATTATCATACTTTATTTTTTAAAATTATAAGCACAAAATCTAAACCAAGCGGCAAAATCTGATTGGCCTTTATGCTATACGCACGTTATTTCAGAAATAATAATCTTTGTGAAAAAGATAAAAAGAAAAACCCTTTGGGATACTTTTTTGTACCTTTTGTAAAATTTTGAGAAAAGTTAAGTAATGATTACATAATTACAAATGATGTATATAAAGTTGAAAAGCCTTTAATTTATTATTTAATTTTTCCTAAAACTTTTACACATACAAAAATGTATTCCGAAGGGATATGCTTTTTATTTTTTTAATAAGGCCTTTAGTCCAAAAATAATGAAAAGGAAAGTAAATTAATTGTTGAAATACGCCGTATTTTCTCAAGCGATAATACAGCTTTGGTTATTATTAGGATAACTAAGTTTTTCGCGTTTTTTGATAGATTCTACTTCCACGAAAGACATTCAAAGGCCGGGTAATAAAATATTGTTTCAAAAAGTACACAGCGAAATTTAATTTAATAACTAGAATTCAGTTTTCTTTATCAATTTCAATGGCCTGTAACTTGAGTAAGACTGGAATAAACGTCCGTGATTTCATCATAAATTGGGGTGAAACTTTTGACTATAAATACTGTATAATAGAAGTTACCAGAGCGTTTCCAAGTATCTTCCTAATTCGATTGTGAATGTATGATGTGTAAATAATACATAGTTAAAATTTCTGCAATCATTTTAAAGCAACTCTATATAATATTTAAATTATAAATATTAATAAATAAACCTAAAATATACATTCGTGAGAATTCGTCATAATTAATAACAATTCAATAGATTTTGTAATGTATTTCTTAATCTAACATTTTCGATTCCGAGTATAGTAGGTAAATATTCCTAGTATTTCAAACTGTAAGCTATATCGATTGTCAGGCAAATAACAATTATTTAGCTAAGATCTAATGCAAACTTCAGCTGAATAGTAACAAGTTTGTTAAATTTAAGGATTAATATTTTATATTGCTGAAGTTGTAAAGAAGTAGAGCTGCAACTGTTTACTTAATATTATACCATCAAATTCTAAATTTTCCCAGAAAATACTAAGCTTAACGTATTTATTGCAGGACGTTAACTTGACATGCCTGATCTTTCCCAATATAAAAAATATCCATTTACTTTTTATTCAAGTAGCTGTAATAATTGCGACACGTTTTTGCGTTATTCACTTTAGCATTGCAATTTGTCCTAAAATTACTGTGGGCCCCGCTACCTTTTAGGTCCCTGGCAATTTGCAGATCCAGACACCCTATAGTTATGCCGCTGCGTGTTCCCAAAACAACTTATTAATTTAACCACTTAAAGTTCTTAATTGAGAATTCTTTTGAATATGTAGATAATACCAAAGAATTAATGCAGCGCATTTGTGTGGGACAAATGTAAAATTTGCATCGAATGTAAATTATCGTTAATATTTGTTCGTATTTTTATAATAATACATGCCTTTTCTTATATTTGAGGTATGTTATTTTAAATAAAAATCAGTAAACTGTCGTTTAGGCCACCCTGTATATAGACAGGGTAATGACAGACCTGGAAAACCGGGAATACTCAGGGCAATATTACATGCAGGGAAAAATCAGGGAAATTTGTAAAAACCACTGAAAATCAGGGAATTTACTTAGAATGAGTAATTAACATAATAGCATATTATTTTATATTACAATTCGTTTACAGAATTTACTCGTTATGGTGCATTCCTTTGGTACATTTCAAATCGCCGGCGGAATACTTATAGATTAAGTTTCGTTTTTTATTATACTTACAGTCGTCCGCAAAAGTGTCCCTACACTGTGCACTATAACATTTTATTTGAGTTTTATTGATTAAAGAAATGTTTATTGAATATTTACAGTAATTTATAACAAAACTAATTTATTAACTGTAAAAATAATGTATCTTAATTTGGAAAAAACCTAGTTTAATTTCATAAGAAAACAAAAGCATAACACTGAACATAAAAGGCGTTTCGCAAAAGTGTCCATATACATATAAACCCTTCACTGTAAAAATTGTTTTAAATCATTATTAATAACAAATTAATATTTAGTAAGATTGCGTTTTGCTTCTATTATGTCTTGTAGACGTCTTAGAAGGGAATTCCACAACTTGTAGTTCCTTTTCAATGTTTGCCCATTATTGTAATAAAATCGATTGGAGCTATTAGGCATTAGAAAATTGACATTTAGACTTTTTTCCAACCTTTCCCATAAATGATTTGTGAGGCTAAAATTTGGAGATTGTGGGTGTGGTTTTAGAATATGGGAAACATTGTATAACAATCATTCTTGTATAAGACGCGATTTATGCTTCAGGTCATTATTTTGATAAAAATAGAAACTGATTTAATGTCCTATTTTCCTGCACTGTTTTAAATTTTGTTTTAAAATATATAAGTATATAAACCTATCCATGATTTCAGTAATTATGTGTAAATTGTTTGTACTACTAACTACCATGCAACTCCATACCACAACAGCACCACCTCTGCCTTTAATGGTTGGCTGCAAATTTTCTTTTTGTAAAGGCATTCCTTATTTTGAATTTTACATCAGGACCATAAATATTAAATTTAATGTTGGAAACTATTTTGATTTTGAACTGTTTCCACAAAATTTATATTATACACAACGCAATTGATTGCAAATATTAGTAATATTAGTATATTTACGTTTAAAAAGACGTCGGTTTAAACTTTGACTAAATTAGCACAAAGATTATTTATAAATTTTATGTAAAATTTAACAAGGTGCTAAAACGCTTAAAACATTTTAGAACAAAATGAAAGTTAGTTCAAAAATTTTTTCCTTTTTAATAATGAAAATGTACCGAAAAGGTATGTAACTAATATGTAAAACATTCGTTTTTTTTTAAGAAATTGTAAACCTGCACAATTACACGACCACTAGAAATTTTATGAAAGAATATTAAACCTTTTATTTTAAACAGTAATTATCGATTCAATACATTTACGGGTATTTAATAATTAGCTGAGAACATTCATTAAAAGCTATGTGAAATCGTATTTGTCGTTCCGTTGCTAGAGACTTAAAGTCGGCCAGTCACCTGTTGCTGGACACAATAAACCAAGTTGAAAGCAAGCGCGAACTGAAAACTTTATTTGCAAACATTTCAAAATTATGCAATTTAGACAAGCTTTTTTTGTTCTTTATACCTCGATGTACCTGCCTCTTATTTGCAAAACATCTTTACAATTGTATAGTTTTAACGTCGATTAGATATTATTATTAGTTATGTAAGTAATATTATATTTAAAAAAAATACAAAAGTAATGTTTTTCAACTCTAACGTGAATTAAAACATCAGGGAAGTTTTTACAATTTATCTGGAAAACAGGGAAAAATCAGGGAAAATTTTGTTTAAAATTTTGTCAACACCGTGATAGGTATTTATTTACAATAATTAATATATTGGTATTGTGTTTAGAATGACTCAAGGAAACCCATGACGAGTTTCATTTTTCTTGAAACTCATTAGAGTAGTGTATCGTGCGGCATTCTAATTACAGATCTTACCAGCAATAAGTATTTATGATACTGTTTGGTTTATATAATAAGCTTAATTTACCTTTATCTGTTTTTGTTTTTTTAGTATTTAGCCGCAGGAAATATTACCATAAATACAGGTAGCACATTATGTCCCTTTTTAAAATATCTTAAGTAATTTAAATATGCGTGAATTGACTCAGTTTTAGGTGTTCTAGTATATAATATAATTATAGTATTGTTATTCCATTAATTATCACAGTGATATTTCTTTATTATCGTATATTTTTACTCATTCCAAGTTCAATTTCACCAATTTTTCAAAAAATTATTAAAGTTAACAATCATAAACATCTAGCAGATGAATATTTATAAATACTGATGGTTTATTTGTAAAATATGACTTTAAAATTCTAGTTCTTCTCATACCTGTTTTTTTCTGCAAACTATTACCGGTACACATTTGGTGTGTACACGAATATACACCTTAAGGTGTTAATAGAATTTTGGTTGGAATAGTACATATTTGTTTTAATAGCCTTATGGATCAGTTCCACTCATATCTCTGTTTTAACTTAATATCGAACAATTTTGAATAGTTGCAGTTAAGGTATATGTTACCATTGAAGTTACTTGCTTACACATACATATGTTTCCTTTTATTTTAAAAATTGATTCCAAGAGGTATTAAACAAGAATTTATATAGAGATTTTTGGAAAGTATATGTATAATAAAATACTAAATAAATGCTTGAACTCGTATAACAACTTACTTATCATAGTTTTGTTGAAATAATGCACAGTTTTATTAAAATATTCATATAAATTTCCTGTAAAACTAGAAATCTAAGAGTTTTGCTATACACCAAAAGTAAATGCTTGGCTTCGAAATAATAACGACAGTCACTATTTTTAGAATTTTAACGTGTTAAATTATGAAATTCTGGGTCATTGTATTTTAGAATGCCAGTGTGGCATAATTACTTTGATTTTTGCATGGCACATTGCCCCTGGCTTACTGGTCTTGACAGTGAACAACAGTGACATGTTCTTGTCAATTATATTTATTTTTCAAGAATCCAAGATAAAACAATAAATATAATAATAACTTCTAAATAAAACGAGTATTTGCCTAAAATTTAAATTTTATTCACAAACGTTGTATGTAACCGGTTTTAATATGGACTTGATTATTACTGAAAAGAATATAAAATAGTCTACGCCATCTATCGGTGTAAAAGTACTTCCTTACTTAACGTTGGCATTTAGAATACTCTTTGTATTTTTAATTCAAAAACTTTTTCCCAGCGTAAAATTGATATTCACCTAAGATATATCTAGTTCACACGTTTTTACGGATTACTGAAATCCCTGAATATTAGGTTCAAAGGATCAACCGACTGTAAAATTGTCCAGTATTATTTTCAGAAGCATTGAGCAGATCAAATCTAGCTCAATTTCTTGGTATATTAATGATCTAACTGCTAAAAGCAAAAAGTTGAAGGGACGTCAAGCAAAACATGGAAATAATTTTGGAACGTGTGAATCGCCTAATTTCGGAAAAAACGTGTTGGTGAAATTAAACTGCTACTTCTAAAATCTACAGCTTGTAGTTGTTCAGATTAAAAATGACAACAGAGAAAAATCTCGTCTTGCACAACCAAAAGAAATAAAGATCTGGAGAAAGAAACCTGTTCCATTTTTTATTTTTAGAATTATTAGTTAAAAGAGCTTTTTAAATTGCATAGTGTTCTAAAAGGTTCTAGAAAAGAGAAAGGTTTAAATTCCTTAGAAAATGAAATTTACTTTTTTAGCATAGATTTTGCAAATCAATTATTGGAGTAATGCATAGACAAAAAGACAAATACAGTAGATATTAGATATTAAAAATGTTCACGCTTATCTCAATATGACAATTGGATTACCTTGCAAAGTGAATAAATTCGCGTACAACGTAAGCAACAGCTTCTTCTGCTATTTATACTTTAGAAATATGTCTAAAATTACTTTAATATTATTACATTTATTAAATGATAATTATTGGTAAAGTCCATAAATGTTAAGCCTAAAGTAACGGGGAAGCAAAAAGAAAACAACGGTGTCTACTGTTTTGTAGTGTAAAAATACATTTAATACGAGTACATACATACCTTTTATAGCATCTTTATATTTGTAAAAATATAGTTTTCTTCTTTTAGTAAAATGGGCATCACCGGCTGCTTAAACTCTTCATCGATCTTAAACCTCATCCCCTGTAATTCAGAATTTAATTTTGCACTGAAGGCCAGGTTTAGACTATAGGATAGATGAGATATTATTTTGAAACCGAATCCTATCATAACGACCTTGGAAACAACGCCTGTGTGCACAGCTGCAGTAGCAGAATACCCTCAGACAGTTGCTTCCCTTTTTTCTCTTTAATGGAATCTTATAAATGGCGTAGCAGAGTTGCGTTCACATTAGTGTTCCTTGTAGTCAATGATCAAAATTATTCCAGTTTCCCAAACGTATTCCCATGTTCAGCAGCAATTCGTTCTAAAATATGTTTTGGGTGAGGATTTTATTCATTTAAGAATTCTTCGCAACAAGTCACGCACTTGTCTGTTTGTAAAACAGAAAGGAATTGCGGAACTCAGTTTGCATTAATATCATATGTAAATGTTCCTTAATGATAGAGAGCAATAATTTTTTACAATTTCTTTAGTCTTCAAATGTCGATCACGAAGCAATTCAGTTTCCATAAACACAATGGTATCCGAAGTGATGACTTCCGCAGGCTGACATACGAAGGAATCATTTTCCAGGATTTCTCGCCGTTCTTGGTTTTTAATTTGCGTTGGGATATTTTCTTTGCTCAGGATTTGGCGATCACATCTTTTCGATTTTGAACGTTTTAAAAAACTTGGTTAAAATCAAGTTAGGGCACATACACACTCACCCGTGTTGATGAAGAAACTAAGTTTGCGTCTAATGACTGCACCTTTCAGAATCTTTTGAAAACATCACCTTTTTTCTTTAAATAGATAACATTTAAATAAATTCACCAGTGGCATGCATTAATATTTTTATGGTGAAATTGTGCCACCCATGAGTTTTCGCGCGGGCTACCTAGAATAAATCGTTGTTGTCGCGAAGGCGCATCCATTAACAATAAATATTAGGTCACTTGGTAGACATAGTCGGATCCCGTTATAACCACTTAAAGTTGGTAAGCCTAGAAATTTATGGTTCTTGCTAAGTACGTTTTTCTGTCTTGTCAATTGCCTAAGTTGATTGTTAGTAGAGTACAGCTTTAAAGTACTAAATATTCTATATTGATCATCCTTAGTTATTATCTCAAAATTGCAAATAATTGTAATTAAATGGAGGCGCTTTATCTGAGAAATGTTTATTGATAAAACAAATGATGAAGTTACACAACTGATGCTATATGCGATAGCTTAGTGAAGTTGAACCTTTAAGAGTGACGAGGATAGTTTATAAATAAATAATATTCTAATTCAAAAATGTGTCATTATTTGGAACATGATAAAATAACACGCTTTGATTGCGAGGTGTACCATTGGTGATAAAAATTACTCCCCGAATTCAAGTTGTCTAGGGCAAAAGTGTCCCATATATTGCAAATATTTGCTATGAGAAAAGCCTGCTGTAGCTTGTTTTTACCAAAACTAAATTATTTGTAATATGCTGTGATGACACAAGTTAAAAGGTACTGTTCTCTATTTCTTCTTGGAAGCAGTTTCGAACAGACTTGATTCAACAGCCTAAATGTGGGCACACTTTATAGGATAAAACTACCGAAATCTGCATAACGAAGATGAACATATAACGTATCTTAAAAGAGCTGTAATTAATTTAATAGTCTAATTGTTTGCATTAAATGTGGTTTGGAGCATTACGATACAGTCCGGAAAGCAATGTCTCACTTTTAAATAGAACGAATTTCTATTATAAAATGTATTAAGGTCGATCACTTATGCTTTTCAAAGCAATAGTAACCAATACTTTCCATGCTTGATCCATGATTGATTTTTAATTCCTCTCACTAGCACTTTGGCTAATTTGTGACGGTATTCGTCGAAATCCCTTGTCATTTTTTAGTTGCGATTTTCAGAGCCTGTTTTCTGTTTTTATAACGGCCAGAATTTTTCGATTTCATAAGCTTGAGAGATTTTGTATTATTATCTTTATTTTCATGTCAGTACGGAACGCGAGTTTGCGTATTATATTTCCGGTGAGCCAAATTTCGGATATACGCCATAAGAAATGGTGATTTGATTTAGATATTACGTATCATAGTTAATGCATTATTTTCGGTGTTTATAGATATTTGCTGTAATTTGAGAATATTATAGTTGAGTGAACTAGATCTTTAGTTTCTAACAGAACTATTTTCTTCTATTTGATTCCGACAATCTACGACTTTGTGGTAAGCAATTATTTTATTTAATCGACTTTCTTCTTAGTTTTTGTGATTTTATTAGGGATAACCCAGGATCTTGCCTTCTCAGAAATTCCGTGATAGTTCAATTCAATCTCTATCGTGGCTGATAATGGTGAAGATAAATCAAACTATACAACGCTATGTGTGTATTTAATAACTGCATAGAAAGTTTGATAGCACTTTCTTTGTTCGTTTTTGCAAAAAGTTTGTATATTGTATTAAATCTACTCATACTGCTTTGATTAAAATTTCTTATAGAATGAGATCCAGATTGTTTTAATCTAGTTCAAAGATGCATTAATCCATCATAAGTGATAGCGATTAATTTTACACGTAATTTTAAGAAATTAAACATCTCAGCTGACAATGCATTTTGGATCATTTTATTTAAAAATACGATTTCTATGTAAATCAAATATTTTAATCCATTGCAAAGCGAATACACTATTTTTTTATTTATACTAACAATCAATTCTTGATGTAAAATGTTTTATTCACATTTATAGAAATTCATAATTAAGGAAGTCCAACAAATTTATTCGTTGGTAATTTTTGATATTATAGATTGTATTAATTAAAGGAATTTAAACTAGCCAGTTTTGTCATTCTAAGTTTTATACCTTTGTAAGGCTTTACTAGGTATTATATTTTGTTTGTTTGGATTAAATGTTATTAAATTACAACTTTATACTTTCTTATAACCTCACTTCATCATTTACCACTTGAGACCTTGTAAGAATTCATGATCTACATTTATTAATTGTTTTAAACAAAAGCACATTAGTTCCAGAATTTCAACCCAGCATAAAGGTTTTTTGACTAATTATTCAAATCGATACTGATTTGTTTAAAATATGCAAAACATATTCGAAAAATTCAAAATTAAACAGGGGTACGTATTTTAGGAGATCATATGCAACGCTATTTTCTAATAACGAGATTGATTTCCAAGTCCGAAACGTCATGGTGACTCAAGTCGTGGAGCGGCGCACAAGGGTGCATAGAGGAATTTCTCAGTAACACAATACAAATTTCAAAAAAGACCTCAAAACATATAATTCTGAATATAATGGATAGTGAAAGGATGGAATAGACGATTCCGGAGTTTGTAAGGAAAACGACTTGCCGTGTCAAAATTTGGCACGGAAGTCACTTTCATGGCCAGAGCCAATACAAAACTATTGGTTGTGGTCGTGAAAGCCTTACTGCTTAGATTACTGAATATTCAGAAAATTTTCAACATTTAAATAAAATAGTACATACTTACAAAGCAGAGTGTATTATTTGAAGTTTGTTTGCATTTTCTTTGATAATGTTATATTATTTTTAAAACATTTTTGCTGTGGAATATATTGTGTACGAATTAGAATAGCGCTTGATTTAAAGTTACATTATGCGAAATTTCGCCGGCCCAGATTGGTGTAGTGGTTAGCGTGTTTGCCTCTACATCTAAGGGACGCGTGTTCAAAACCGATCGAGGTCGATAAATTTATAGCAAAGAAAAATTTAAAAAAGGAATAAAATCGTAGTTCATTGTCAATGTGATGTTTGATACGCCAAAAATCCCTACGGAATTCATCCAGATTTGAAATAATTCTAGTAGGCATGGCGAAATGACTATATGACAGTGCTAGTCGAAGAGGCCCAAGGTAGTTCTGCATCCCAAAGTCTCAATCACAAAGCAAACAAACAAACAAGCGAAACTTCACTTTTATCATAATTTACTCAGAGTGAGTTTTATTTTAAGAAATGACATATTTTACAGTAAATGCAGTTCTTCACAGCTTTTAATGTTAGCGTAGAAAGGTAATTTTTAATTAGATAAGAATAGTGCTACGAAAACCTTTAGAATATATGGCGCTTTTGATACATATCAGAAATTACTTGTCGCTTATTTTCATGTACCAAAGCTACCAATTAAAATGCAGATTGGTTTTCCAGAAATTTGCAATTTTTTTGTAAATACTAGATTCAGGATTCAATAATATTGAAAAGCATGATTTTCTTTTCGTAATCAGATGTTATTTTAATCACCCATGTGTTACAAAGTTTGGAATGTGATTTTATAATTTTATTGTTCTCTATTGCCGATTATGTATTCTAACAGTTGTTAAAATATAAACAGAGATTTTCTAAAGAATACTTTTTAGATTAAGACATATTCCTGTGTATATATAATTTAAGAATTATTTAATCCCTGGTTATAAATTTCAAATTGAATTAGAATGGCTTACTTTCATATATTGCTCTTATTTGAATCAAATTGATTTCATTGTATGAAACAGATATAGTTGTGAACATAAACTATAACATTGTAGTCATACTTTTTTATTTAGCGAAGAAACCGTATAAGTTATGACATCATAGTCTTCCTATTGGACATTAAAAACCCATGCATACTTACAATAAATACACAATACATCATAGGTTATAAGAGAAAAGCTGTCATATTCATTGTTAAACCACAAGCATCTCGTGATTAATATAATAATCCGTAATGAAGTTATAGAGACACGTCCCAATCCTGATTTATGACAAAACACATTTCATTTTGTATAATCTTCAAGCGTGTTTGTATACAAGGTTCCTCTCGTAGCAAATCCCTCGGGCTAAGATCTACAATGACTGCATTCATATTCATAAAGCGCGCTGGACACATAATTAAATTTTAACTGTCATGTTAACTAAATTATTCCGTTTAGTTCAGACTCGCACACGCTACCTTCGATCGCCTCCAACAAAACTATAAATGCGACTTGAAGTAACCCAAATTCATACATAATTTGGGAACCCTTTGCAAATTCATGAGAACTCATTATCAAAAATGGACGTGTAAATGACTAAGCACATTCTAATAGAAATACATACATTTCCTAGATACAATTGTGTCTTTTTAAAAAGTTTATGAATTGCTAATTCATTCCGTAAAGAAATTCCAGGGAACATTTTCTTGTAAGTAAACTGTTAATTATTGTAGAAATGAACTGCTTACTTCCTGTAAGTATTTTATTGTTTACAACTTGTGGAATTCTCATATTTAGTAATTTATGCGTACAAAACTTATGCAATTCATTAAATAATAATTTTAATGAAAAAGTAAATTCCTGTCTTTTAAATTGCGCAAGAATTAAACGTTGCTGGAATTTTTATGTAACTTTTGTATAATTAACCCAAATTAATAGATGAACGTTTGCGACTATGTATACAAGAGGATATCTTTCAAATTGTATAAAAGGTTTTATAACTAATCTTTGTCAAGTTTTTATACGGATCCAGGTTTGTTAAATCAAATTTTTTTAATAAACATACAAATATGATAACTGTCAAGGTATTTTTTATATTTTTATTAATAAAACCAAGAAACACTAAATGTTATTTTCTTCTTTACATTTATTTTTATTGTTGTATTGTAAAGAGACATATTCTATAACAAATGCAATCCTCAAAAGCGGCTCTAACTCATGTCGGGTATTAATTGTTGTGAAATAAATTTTGTTTTTATATAACCCAGAAATCAATAGGAGTTAATTCCAGCGATCTCGAAAGCCAGCGCCACGCACTATTTTGTCCATCCAGTCAAGTCTTCAAAATAGCAGTAGTTTCAGGGTAAACGACATAAAAGGATTGAGCCCATACACCATCCATTTGAAACTAGTAATCGTTTTCTGGCAAAGTTGTTTAGAACTCCCTTACTATATATTTTTTTATTACTGGAAACAATTACCATATTAGATTTTCCACATAAGTATGATACATTAAACTTATGATGTTGTAAAACGCATTGCTCGCGTATTGTGAGGATTTTCGTTGGCCCAAAAATGCCACTTTCTTCTATTGGTTGTTCCCTCCCTATCAAATTTCGATTCATCCTACGAGATCATTTCATGCAGTAATCCATTATCTTCTTGCATTTTCAGTCATCTACGAGGGCTATCCAGAAAGTCGATTACGTTTTGTTGTGAAAAAAAACTCAGTACAAGAAAACAAATTTATTATATACATTTGAAAGCGGCACAGAAATACTATTTTCCAACGTAGTCACCATACAAATTTAGGCACTTATAGCGTAAGCAAGCTTTGAAATTCCATTGTCATAAGATTCTGCCGCCTGAGACTTCAACCAATTAGTCACGCCTTCCCTCAGTTTCTCATCATCATCTAAGCATTGCTTGTGAATCCGCGGCTTTCTCTTTTTCATCGACTTTTGCAACAATTTCATCAGTCACAATGCTTGGTCGTCCACTTCGCTCTTCGTCGTGTACATTAGTTCGGCCATTTGTAAACCTAATACACCATTGACGCACTCCACTTTCAGTGATAACGTTATTCCCGTACACCTCACCCAGTTGTCGATACATTTCAATAGGTTTACATTTTTTCGCTAACAAAAACCAGATTGCACCTCACAACTCGTGGGATTTTCTATTGCGGCACACATTCCAAATCATTACTGTGATTTAACGGGGAACGACACACACCTAGCGCTAACACGGCTGGATGCTGACTGAGCCAAAGAACGCGCAGACACCAAGATGGGCGCGCTGCGCACGCTCAAAGCGGTTATAGACGGAAACGTAATCGACTTTCTGGATAGCCCACGTACTTACAATATTCTAATCGCACTGTATACTCTCTTCCTCGCAATTCTTGCAGAAAAATTATGCCATTTGTGTTTTTCGATAGTTCTAGATATGAAAGCATGACTAGTGCCTAATTCAATTGGGGATTAGCCGTAAAATAGGCTAGAGCATTCAGCTCGTTAGCTTCTTTATCTATAATTGGTTTCGCAATTGATTTTGCATTTCACAGAACCCAAAGCGTAAAAAAATCCTTTTGAGTCTTCTAAACTTTGTTGCTTGCATTCGTAGGAAAAAAACGTGTATATATCTCATATTGAAACTCTGTTAGTCCTTTCCACAAATCTATTACACTATCCATGGATATAAAATAAATTGCTTCCTTAATTTTTATATTAATTAATTAATTTTATAAATCGTAAAACTTGCAATATTAGTAATACTAATACCAAGCAACCAGGAGTACTAAATAATAATTTATTTGCTCCTATTATTTTATACTGACAAGTTTCGACTTGCAAACTACGCACTTCATAGCTTTCTTTAGAATAAATTGTTCATTATTTCAAATATGCTAAATAATTCTGAAAATATTTGAGATAGATGTAAGGAAATCTAACATCAACCGACGCAAAATGTTTTTCTGTGATTGAAACTGAGCACGGAAAAATACGAGTTTCTAAGATTCAAAGTTCCTATGATTGACCATTCATTATTGGAAGTTAGGATACAGCTACGGATATATATAACATGTTCCTATGGAGATTTGGCAACTTATGAAATAATAAAATAAATACACAATTTTAAAGTAACAAATGAAATTGGTTGAATATTACAAAATCTGTAAACAACTCCAGATTGTTAAAAATAAGTATAGGAATATGTTATACTAAAAGAAACGACATCTTATGTAGATTTAAAAACTGTAATAAAAATATTTATGTATATTTCATTTAAAATAAGAAAGTCACTACTGACTTCCGGTAGAGCCCGGAGTGGTATTAACATGAAAATATTTTTATTAAATTGAACAGGATCAACTATATCAACTTCCCAATTTTCAAGTTCAAATTTAGAATAGAAGCTGCGAAATGTCTAATCAACGATTTGCGTGAATCACCCCGTATATTACCTAAGAATTTAATAGTATATTTAGAGGAGTGTTCAATATTTTTGCTTCCTGGTCTGTAACTTATTTATTAATTGATAACAATGAAAAATGTTACAATCAAAATAAAGTGTGAAATCTCTTTCCTAGGAGTAATTCATTTTTCGATATAGTCTCCACCAGCGTCGACGCACTTCCGCCATCGATGCGCTAGTTTGTATGCCATCAGAGAAGAATCAGTTTGGATGTTAAATGTTGAACGCGCGTGCCCTTCAGATGTTCCTTCAGCTTCGAGAACAGTCAGAAGTGGGTGGGTAAGGAAAACATCTATATTTATTTGGGGATAAATCTACGTACGCACGTAAGTACTTCAGAATCTGCACGTAACGTGCAGTTAAAAGTTGCGCAACATTCGAGAAATTCAATCAGAACCATACAGATGGTGATCATGACTTAGCCAGCTGATAGCTGTATCTTGAACTTCTTGAGGCGAGGAAGCTCATATGTCTGCATGCCATGTTCTAGTGTTTAGTAGTAATGAGCCTATAACTCATCCCCACTGAAACTTTGATGGAGAAATGCATCTCCCTGTGCTTCTTAATACGCCAAATTTTGCTGACACACGTCTATTCGCATTTATTTTATCTCGACAGGCAGCTGACGAAACATTCATCTAGCACACTTTATTGAGTCCAAATTCCTTGTCTATGATGTGATTTACTGTTCTAAGCGATATACCAGAAATGCCCACAATTACCTTTTATTTAATACGATGATCACTACGAATCAATTCACCAACATGTGCCATGTGCATTGGAATAAATGCAGACAGCGAGAGTCCAACGCGGGTCTTGTCGTTTACACTCAACTTGGTCGGTTTCCCCGTACGTACAATCCGTACCCATATCCTGACCATGCTAATGTCAACGCTCGCTTTACCACAAACAGCATTCATTCGACGACGGTAGATATCGATAGGTGGAATTCCTTCTGTTGTCAGAAAATCTATTACAGTACGCTGTTTTAACCGTATGTCAATGTAGGCCGACATTTTGCTTGTGACTGTTTCGTTATCAGTGATACCACCTGAACAATGAAAACATCAAACAAAATCGGGAACTTCAACCTTTCTTTGATTCTAAAATGGTTTTATTCCTCTCTTTTAACTTCTGGAGAACTTAAATCTTATATTGATGAAAGTGCAGGTCATCATGACGGATTCTTTGTAAGCCTGTTCAAGACATTTCCAACGCTGAACGTAGCAGGGTTCTTTGCCAACTATTTGAATATTTTCTGACGTGCGCTCTGTTCGAATACTACCTTTAAACTTTGTTTCCACATTGTCTCTTCGATTAAAGTCAGTCGCTCAATATAAAGGTATTTTTTGATGGCATTCTTCCATATCTTCCAATATTGTAATTATGATGAAATTTTTTTTGACTTAGAATAATGGAATTCGTTTTGGTAAACTCATTTACTGCAAAAATATACTGATCTATTGGAAATGTATCCATTTTAACTCAATCTGCATGTATTCATAAAACAATGTCAAAATAACAAACTTCGATTGCATTTCGTTTTTCCAAGGCAACCTATTTAAAATGAGTCATACCTGTTGGTCAACCCTATATGAATCATACTTTCCTATAGAAATATTTTAGTAGTGACTTGAACGCGCATCTATTTTAGTACCGTCTAGCAGCGTGGAAATAACGTGGAAAAAAATTTCTCCCTTCTTCAAAAAAAAACAGATTAATAATAGTGAGAGAATATTTTTAGCCATGTTTTGAAAGTGCTCAACCTAATAACTCCCTTATGTTTTGTTTCAAAGTATTATTGTATGCAGACCCAAATGAGATATGGCAAGCTACACAGTTTTCCGGTTCGAGTTAGAAAATAGATAAAAAGGGAAAACAGTGCTTATTGCTTTTCATTTCTTTGGCCACATCTTTGTAACTGAAAAAAGCTGTAAGGTGGGTGGTAGATTTATTTGAACACATACTTCTTCACAGCAGCCTTGACAATAACGACCGTGTGTACGGGCGTGTTATCGTTCAGTAGATAAACACCCCCAGCTAGTTATCCTTCGTCTTTTCTTTCGATATTGTCTCGTAAACGGTATAGTGTGACAAGTTGCCTAATAAGACTACTTCTTTAGAAAATTTAATCATTATCAAGACGTCCTTTCTAATGCGAGTGCAACAATTGTCAGCATTCAACGTCTTTGTATCGACGTATCGCTCTCAAGAGGACGTTGTCTTGAAGCGAATCCAGAGACACTGATTTAGGCTTGGAGTATGTCCAAAGACCGCCTTCTTCGATAGTCCCTCTGATTCGACAGGAAGGCGCAAGAAGCAGGGGCCTCTCACTTTTCCTGAGAATTCGAAAACTTTAGTACAAGTATCCCTGCTCCCTTCATACTGCGAAGCAGCAATAATTAAGTGGCACTCCTTCATTGATTTTACTAAAGGTTTCCTTAGTCCACGTGCATTTTCACTATTGGCAGGGGCCCTTTAGCTCCATAAGGACATACGCCGTCGGAATTAAAGAATGACTCGTTCTCCGTATTTTAATCTAAAATTTACAGCTAATAAACACATCGTTCCTGCCACGTGTTTGTCAAAATGCACAATTTGCACGGTTGACCCATTTGAAAAGGGGACTATTGTTGTGCCGCATGAGGCAAGATTATCCATCCGGGAAATCTGCATAAGAGTAGAGCGGTGTGCTTCAACAGAATTACGAGCGTGGCAAGCTTGGTCGGTTGAAGGTCTCCGACTCGTAAACAAGGAAGTAGTTGGCCTTAGAGTGTCCAGGAGCGTGAAGACCTAAGACAGCGAATGTTAGAAGCAAGAGAACCATTTGAAGGTGATCTGATTAAAAAGCTTAGGAGAGAACGAAAAATGTTGCACTTAGATAAAACACGTCATCTTGGTTTAACTTCAGGGTTTATGGTTTGGAGTGCTATACACTATGGATATCTCAAGGTCCAGTAGTTGCGTGGCTGCAATTTTGCGACCTGTACTTCTTCCATATGTTCAGCAGCACCCTGATGGTATTTTCCACCAGGATAACGCTAGACCTCATATTGGAGCAGTTAGTCAAAGATTCTAGAAGGAGAAACATCTAAATGTTATGCTTTCGCTCGGAAGGCATTCTATTGATTATGTGTGAGATATGATAGGCAGAAGAATACAAAATTCGGTTAACGCCCCTACTCAGTGGTTAAACTTAAGAAGCAAGCTGAGGCAGCAAGGAATGAGCTTCCCCAAGGAGATATCGACCACTTAATTGAGAGTATGTCACGTCGAGTATATGAGCATATCCGTACCCGAGTAGATACCACTTATTATTTTCTTAATTTCTTTGTTTTTATTGGCACTAAATAAATAAATTTTAATTCTAAATTTTAATCGTTTGTTTACTTAAGCCCTCTTGATATTTTCAGAGTTTCAACTTTGATAGACCATTCTATCTTGGTGTTTCGTATTTTGTCATTCAGTGTAAGCCACTAGTATTCTTTCAAGATTCTCTGCATAAGACTCCCCTGTTACCGTGCTACTCTCATTCAGATAATCAATCAATATAATTCTTTGATTGTCCCGGAAAACGGTTGCCATTATTTTCCTTAAAAAAAGGGTGACTTTAACTTTTTGGGAGGCTTGGAACCCTTGATATGCCACTACATCGAATCTTGTTTCAATTCAGGATCAAAATAATGGACCCAGATTTTATCTCCTGTGACAAGTCGATTGATAATAGAATTCAGTTCATCACCACAGAGCATCAAAAATGATTCACATGTCTCTATTCGGATGCGCATTTGAATCGGAGAAAGCATTAGCGGCACCTACCTCGCCCAAACTTTTATCTTTCCAAGGAATTCGTATAAAGTTATGAAAATTGTGGTTGCTAATGCTCCTAATAATGCTGCTAATTCTCGTTTCTCTACTTTGCCTCATCCTGTACCAAACACTTAGTTTTTCAATAACATCCGAACTGACCACGTCAACGGGGCGGCCTTGACGGGGATCATCATGCAGTGATTCTCGACCATATTTAAACAATTTTTACCATTTGAAAATAATCGATTTCGAAGGACAATTATCTCCTTATACAGCAAACGTTTCTTCAAGAATAATTTTTGCGGTTTTTCGTTATTTTGTAAGAAACTTTATTACAATTCGATATTGAATTTTATTCATTTTACTACGTGACAACACAAAGTGACAGATAATAGAACTAATTTTGAGGAAATTGTTTTGTAACTGGCCACATACGTTACTAAGGTAACGTGTGTTCTAGAAGTTTTGGAATTAACAAGGTATTTTCTTATTTCACACACATTAAAATTAAGACAAAAAACAAATAACTAACAAATGAAATTTTTATTAATTGTCATTGATTATTACAAATTACTACCAAATTCGCATTTCTTATTTATTAAACCTGAAAATGTTCACGCAAGAACAAAATATATTTATTGTGGTAGTAATTTGTACGAGGGTTGCCTTTTAAGTAGTTACAAAAACTAGGAAAGAAAACAAATTTTTTGGAACAAACTGTTTTATTGTTTTTCAAAATATTCACCT
>JAHWXV010226060.1:0-12696 GCA_024586415.1 Phrixothrix hirtus | reverse complement strand
CATGTGAATTTAGGCTTGCTCCAACTAATTACAGATTACGAAAATGTAGGTTATGTTCATGTTATAATTTTTGACAAGTCTAGTAGATTTTCATTGAACTAGTATAAATTCGACTTTATCAAAGTAAACACTCATTCGATTTATATTTTTAATCTTAGTTCATACATATGTTAAGTGTGAGGTCACTGCAAATATAAAAAAATCCAATTATAGTATGAAGGGAAAACTAAAACGATTACTTTGCTGTTACGGTTCTAATTAATCTTAGCCACTGCACTAACGTTTTCAAAGAATCGATTTTCATCTCCAGTTTTTTACATTTTCTTCTTCGTATTGGATTAGCTTCACCTTAATTAACAATATATCTAAATTTCCTAAAATGCATAAATAATTAAAACGGAATATATTTAAGGAATAAAAAGTATTCCACAAAGCTTCGGGAAAAACAATCATAATGGTTGCACATTTAAAGCTAGCAGAAGTAAACAGTTCGCATAATCCAAGAATTCAAATGAACCGTTAAATAGACGATCATAAACTTTTACACGAGGTTTTTTTAAAATGGCGCAATAGCTGCAGCAATGGCATTATTTCAACGCTCGTTCATGAGGTAAGGAAAGTTGCAGCACAAGTAACTGACACAAATATGTCAACTAGAACTAGAATCTGTCCCTGGTACAGCGATCCAGATTTTGTGTATTCTGCATTGATTAGCCTACTTGCAGCTTAGTTTCGGTTCCAGTAGCAAAGCTAATTGTGTAGTAATGGATTTTTCAGCTAGAATTTAAGTTAATAGATTTTAAAAATTCCTTAAAATGGTATATTGCGAAATAATTAATTACTTCAACACACATACACACACATACACACACGTACGCACGCATTCACGCCACCCGAACGCACTCACGCACGCACGTACGTAAGCACGCACGCACGCACTCACGCACACACGCACCCACGCACAAGCGCACGCGACCACGCACGCACGCACACATGCACGCACGCACGCACGTATGAACGCACATACGCACGCACGCACGCAAGCATGCACGCATTCACGCACGCACGCACGCACACACGCACGCACTCACGCAAGCACGCACGCACGCACCTACACGCGCACACACACGCACACACACGCACACATACGCGCATACACGCACGCACACGCACACATGTACGCAGACGCACACACAAGCACACACATCGCAAGCCATAATAAACTCTTCCTGTATTACTGACATTTTTGTTCTAACTCAACTACCGCTAATTAAGAACAAACAATCAAGTTTGCAATAGGCATCTGATACGGTAGATAAGTAGGATGGGAAATTACTAAAGATATGACATGGATACGTATGTTCTGAATGCGATTAAATTCATATATAAATCATGCACGCAGAGCATGGCATAAGTGGTAATGTCGACATATAGCATAACGTGGAATGAGGATATCTTCATGGTTCTTCAAAGTGTTTGTGGGTAAAAAGAGAAAGCCAAATCTGAGAGTGCATAAAGATGCGTATTAAATGCAAATAATGCTAAAGAGCTTGAATAAAATTGAATGTAAATGTGGGTAAAACCAAGGTAATGTGGTTTTTTATGCAGACAACGCAAATCAGTACAGCTGGCTTACAATTAATGATAGGACAGTGGGGCAAATAAGGGATTCCACGGATCTTGATTAGGTGTTTTCTAGAAGTTATAAAATGGGCCGCGACATTAGAAGTTGATCAAATGAAATAATGCTATTTAAAAATGTTTACTAATATAAAAAGGTAATTAATGGGGATAAAGATTTCAAACTTACGTCAAAAATTAGTCTTTCATAAACCGCTAATAATGCCAGGTCGTAAAATGGAATGCCTTTGAAAACGCAAACAACCTATATAAATAGCTAGAATCGCCACGAAATTATCAAACAGCGAACATCGTTTGACAGTCAGAATCTGGTTTCTCTTGAGTATTTAACAACAATTATCTTTATTTTTAAATAAACAACATGTCGCCAAACAATAGTCAATAATAATTAATGCCTAAATATTTGCTCCCTTACTGAAACCGTCATAGACACATCACGTAATTCAAAGCATAGCACCTTCGTACTTTCCTACCCTGTTTGGCTAACTATAGCATTACTACAGATAGTATTTCTTTGTTTAGGTACAGAATCGATATACTCACTGGTGTATTAAGTGTACTGGTTAGGTTTACGTTTAGAGGCGTACTAAAGTCCCTGCAGGTTGAGGTGCTAAAGGTACAAAATTTTCAGTTTAAAGCAACTTAAGATTTTTCAAGCCGGCATTTTTAATGTAACTTTTAAGTTCATGAACTCCTATGTCCAACATTTTCAGCTTTTTTCAGAATAGAGTTTATCACATTTACAAAAAAATAGTAAATGCAATGCCTATTACATTTATTTCTACTGCAAAACTTAATAATAGTTAAAATTTAACGAAAAACATTGTTAAAGATAATAAAAAGAACTTCTCATTTATGTTTGTTTGAACAATGTAAGCATTGATGGATTTCTGAAAGGATGTTAACAACCTTCTTTCGCAACACTTATGCTAACTAATTTGTTGTCCCGTGTACAGTTGGTTCTCCTGGCCGGCTGTTAGAATCTACCCCCAACTATTTGTATTTTACGACAATAGCCGAACTAAACTACTCGTAAACATTGTGCTTAAGGGTTTATGAATTCAAGCTTATTGACATACATTAATGCCACCAATTAAGTACATAATATTTGCCAAAGTACTCTAAATATTAACATAAAGCCCTCACCTTGAAAGGGTTGTCTTTCAGTTAATACATGGAGCTGTTCTTTTTAATTAAGTGATTAAAAATTGATTGAGCTAAATATATACATATAGGAATAATTAATGAAGTAAAAAATGCAAAGCCAAATTACTTAGAAAAAATCCAAATAGTAAATGGAATAGTAGTAAGTTCAATATCAAACATTTACATTTAATCTTATAAATTAATTACACAATCCCATTTTACTAGTCGTCTTGTTTAAATGGTAAAACACACACATTAGAAGCCGCACGTTTGTTTATGCCATTCAAACACTTAATAGACACTATCCTGCTGACTCCATCATGGCCTGGATGCGTTCCGGCGATTCTGCCTATACGCCATTACAAAGGAGAACATTATCTTCTCGGATGATTACCATTCTTCCAGGTCGTATTAAGTCTGGTGCCATGGTCTTCCATTTTGTACGTACTTGCAACTCTCCAACGCATTCCTTTGACCAACAGCTCCAAAAGTGTTGCATAAGTTGTTGAACTTGTTGAAAGTTCTAGAGTTTACCTGGATTGACGTTAACCCAATTAGGATCCGGTGGTTCAAGCAGCGTTTTGCCAATCAAAAAATGCGCGGGAGTGATAGGAGCATGGTCATCGGGATCATTGGTAAGGAGTGCTAAGGGTAGTGAGTTCAAAATTCCTTCAATTTGTACCAAATAAGTATAGAGTTCCTCAAGTGTTCATAACGTGTTGCTTATAACTAGCTTTAAGTGATATTTCACTGTTTTTATCCACGCCTTCAACAATACTTCTAAATGAGGTGACTACGGTGTTATAAATTTCCAACTAATTTCCTCATTACTACAGCAAGGGCTTAAGGTTTTTTGCGCGTTGGATGGATCTAATAATTTTGTAAGCTCTACAGCTACGCCTGCGAAATTGGATCCGTTACCAGAATATAATATACTGGGTTTTGCTTTACACGCCATAAATCCTTTTCAGTGACGCCAAGAACGCCTCAGTCGTGAGGTCGGAGACCCACTCCGAGTGAACTGCTTTAATGGTAAAATAAAGAAACAGGGATACATAGAATTTTGTTACCTTACATCCACGACCCCTTCTATCTCCGATTAAAATCGGCCCACAATAACCTATTCCAGTTGGCTCAAACGGTGATCTAGGGTTGACTCGGTCCTCGGGCAGTGAATCCATTTGATTATCAATAATAGTCGTATTATTACGAAAACAGGTTATACAGTTTCGTATAATGTTTCGCGCTAAATTTTGTCCAGAAATCGACCAAAATATTTCGCGTAATGAAGTTAGTACTGCTTGGGGACCTGCATGAAGTAAACGTTTGTGTTCGTGTTCAATCATTAAGTTAGTCATATCGTGCTTGGGAGAAAACGACATTGGATGTTTCTTGTCTATTAGGAAACCTGAGTTCTGCAGTCTACCCCCTACTCGTAAAATTCCGAATTTATCAATAAATGGGCTTAGAGGGACAAGTTTGCTCCTTTTGTTTAACTGATTATTACGCGAACTTAAGCAATGTATGTCGTGAGGGAACGCTTTTACTTGGGCTATTTTTATTAATACGATCAACGCGTTATCTAGTTCTTCCACGGTTAGTTGTCCAACAGTTTTTGCGGGAGAACATGAATCGCATTTGTCTTGAATATAATACAATATGCTACAACCCTCTTGAGTTTAGCAAAAGAAGACTATCTGGCAAAAATCTCAAAATTGTTAGATTTTCCCGCTACTAGAGAAATACCCGTTTTGCGTTCTTGCCTAATGACCAGTTCGGAATTTTCTTCGCTGTCTAGATGTAGTTTTTGGACTGTTCATAGGAATTTAGAGCGCGTTAACCATTTTGGTCTGTTCCACCAAAGGTCAGCCATTAATAACTCTAGGCGTTAGTTCCTCGCGATATCAAATCCGCGGAATTGTCATTTGAATTTACATATCTCCAATTTTCGACATGAGTTAAACTTTGTATTTTCGCTAGATGCTTGTATACAAATGGTTTCAGCAGATTGGATACCGTATTAATCTATTTCAGAGCCACCGTTGAATCAGGCGATAAAACCGTTCGACTTATATTGACCTTTTGCGATGATTGTACCTTTCGCACGAGCCTTGCTAACAATAACCCAGCGCACAATTCTAACCTCGGTATTGCTACAGTTTTTAGTGGCGCTACCTTTGCTTTCGCGCACAATAATCTAGTAAAAATATATGTTTTCAGTGTGGCTGCGCATATAAATACAAGCTCCGTATGCTGTATCTGAGGCATCTGCTAAACCATGGACTTCTATTTGACTTTACCTATCTATTAATATACTCCTGGGGAGTCCCGTCCTTTCAAATAGATGTAATTCGCCTTAAAAGCACGGCCACCGTGTGTGAAACTTCCCTGGTAATCTTTCGTCCCATGATAACTTATATTGCCATAATTGTTGCAAAAGAACTTTTGCCACTGTTACAATAGACCCTAACAAACCCAAGGGGTCGAAAATGTCGGAAATTTTCGACAAAATAAATCTTTGGGTTACAGAGCTATGATCAATTTTACCTTTTAGGCGATACCCCATCGTATCAAATTTCGGATGCCAGCGCAAGCCCAATGTTTTGGTATTATGCTCACATCCTATAGTTAACATTTTATTGTTTGATATTTCATCAGAAAATTTAAGTATTTGCGGATGGTTTGAGTTCCACTTTCTGAACTCCAAACAACCATGCTATAAAATCGATATAATTTGATTGTGGAGAGCAATCGCACCTACAACGGTTTCTGCACTACAAGATAAATCATCTACGTAGAAAATATTCAAAATAATATAGCATACCTCGGGATGCTCGGAAAAATTTTCATAAGCTAACCGCTGTAGGGATGTAATAGCGAGAAATGAACCGAACGCAGTGCCGTATGTTACCGTATCTAATTCAAAATGTTTCAACGAGTAATTCGGAGTTTTCTGTCAGACTAAGCGTTGTAAGCATCTCTGTTCAGGATTTATTAGAACTTGCCGGTACATTTTAACTATATCGCTTAAGAAGACGTATTTATACTTGCGAAATATAAGTAAAATAGAGAAGTTGTGTTGAATCACATGGCCTACCAGTTGAATGTCGTTTAATGAGACATTACTGGTGATTTTCGCAGATGCATTAAAAATTACTCTTAACTTGGATGTAACACTTTCATGTTTTTCGACGGCCTGATAGGAAAGATAACACAAGACTTTATTAGACCAAATTTAATATATTCGTTCATGAATGCGACGTATTGTTTTCGCGAATTAAAATTTCTTTGTAACCTTTTTTCTAATGATAAAAAACAATTTATAGCCCCATATTTTGATTCGCCTAGTTTATGTGCAGATTACCCCAATACGAGTATAATCGACACGATAAACCCACCCTCGACGTCGCGTGTTGTGTTACTTAAAAAATGCTGTTCACACGCTTTTTCTTCTTCCGACAACGCCATTAAATCATTGACGCATTCTTCGATTATCCAGAATCTCTTTAATTGATCCAGGTACATCCTGATGACTACCTATAGAAGTATTACAAGCAGTTTGACGCGTCGTTAACGGTACAGTTCGTAGTGGGCCCGCTAATGTTGTTTTTTTTGTAAAACACCTTGATTAGAAAATTTAATTTGATCAACGCATATTAGTTCCCAGAAGACCTGAGATCCAATTAAGACATCGATTTTATCCGATATATTAAAATTTGAATCAGCTAATTTTAAATTTTGCGAAATACTTAAAAGCTGCTAGTCGAAACGTTTCCAGTTGTATTTGGGATTACAATATAGGGTATACTTATACAATAGCAATTATATCTAGAATGTATAGCTAGGCCTACTTTATGTGTTAAATTGGAGATTCCCGTAATATCAAGGTCCACCCTCCTGATATATAAACCTAGCAGTTCTCATAATTCTTGAGTAACAAAATTTGGTTGACTGTCCGAATTTAAAATAATCCGACAGTTTATGATGTTTCCCGCTTTATTTTCAATATCTACAACTGCGGTTGATAACAATACTTGTTCGTAATTCTTATGTTCGTTATTACTCATAGAACTACTTAAAACCTGTCTCGATGTAATCCCGAACTCAGGGTTTGAAACGACCGTTCGGATACCTTTTGAGGAAGGTGCTGTTAAATCTATTCCCGTTCCCAGAACGGATGTTGTTAAATAATTAAGATTTGTCTGAGATATTGGCGACAAATGTAATCAAGCATGATGCGTTTTACTGCATAGGCGCTTTACAGAATTTTACAAAATGTTTACCGCGTAGACAATTTATACACAACCTGTGACATTTTATTTCACTAATTCTAAGGGTTTCCACATTTATAAATAGAATAGTCAGCATTTTCACAAAAATTGTAGTATGACGTTGTATTCTCTTTGCTGATAGTAACAAAGGACTTCGAATACATTGACTTGTTAAGAATAGGTTTTTTGCAATTTCCTGGTATACAAGTACTTTATCGAAATTAATCAATGCTAATAGCCCGCATCTCCTTTTTAAAAACCTTTGAAATCGTTTATAGTGGGAAACTCGCATGTGTATTGAAAAGATTCCCATTCGCGTTTCATGACATGATCAAACTTTTCTGACATTAAATAAATCAATTGGACGTTCCAATGTTCTACTGGCTGTTTTAAAACTTTCAAAATCCTCAAATGCTTAGACATACTGTCTAATAGCTGCCGCAAACCAACGTGCGTTTCCTTGTTCAAAGTGGGAAAATTTAACAAAGATTTTATATGCGTATGGAAAATTAAACGTTTATTGTCACAACGCTCGATTATCGCATCGCTTTCGTGGTTCCCATCTGATAATTGTATAGATTGAATTATGTCCCTAGCTTCCACCGCAAGACTACTTCTAAGATAGTGGAATTTTTGAATGTTAGGTAACACAGGGTTTTTATGAATTAATGAGTCAAATTTATCCCTAAATTCGATCCAATTTTCATTATTTCCTATAAATTTTGGCAATTGAATTGTCGGGAGCTTTACGGTTGAATATTTGTGGACTAAATTATTGTCTTGATGGGGCTCCGAGTACACGACCGGACCTCTTAGCGCATTTTCGGATATGATAGATTTCGCTTCGGCGATTGCTGAAAAATAATTACCTTCAAGGATTTCCATTTTCAGCTTCTAAACCCTGTTCGAAATCTGTTTGCCCGTTATCTGATTTTAATTTAGAAAGCTGCAACTGTAGCTTACTAAATTCATCTAACAGAGGTTCTATGTTTGATAGTCTAGAGCTAATTTGTATTATAGCCCTTTGATCAATACTACCTGATTAACTAAGTCTAAATAATTCTTAAAGCGAGTCAATTGGCATTTTAAGATGCCGCGTTGGCGATTTAAATCTATTTCGTCTGACATGATTCAATTATAATTAATAATTTCACACAAAATAAAGGGAAGAAAAATATATGTCAAGTAAAGGATTAAGGATACATTGATATTGCACTTACTTTACCGATTGGTGTGATTAATGCGTCTTGCAATATCTTGGCTTCCAGTAGAAATAGTGGTTATCAGATTTCTTCAATACCTTGGTTATTTACCGCTGCTTACTGGCTGGCACTTTCCCGATCAATTATTATTTAATTTTTGATTTAATATATTAAAATAACGTATTGTAAGAATCCGAATCGAAGGACCATATTAGAGATAATAAAAATAAACTTCTTTGTTGTGTTTATTTGAACAACGTAAGGATTGATACATTTCTGTCCCGAGGATAACTGGTTCTCCTGGCCAGCTATTAGAATCTACCCCCAACTATTTGTATTTTACGGAAATAGCCGAACTAAACTACTCATGGATATTGTGCTTAAGGGTTTATGAATTTAAGCTGACTAATATACATTAATGCCACAAATTAAATACATAATATTTCTTAAAGTGCTCTAAATATTAACAAACGTTTTGAGGACCATAAGCGGTACCAATCTTAAATCTTTTACTTGCCGTTTTAAGTTTTTCAGATATATACTAGCAACATATGACCACACTATGGTGGTATCAGTGCTTCCAATGTTGTTTACCTGTAGCTCTCTGGTTTCCAGATGGTGTTGTCTAAAATATCAAACGACTAATCGATCTAAAGTAAAACATCGTTTATAAAGTTCAGAATTAAAAATAGCTTTATTATGCCTTATAGTTTTGTTTTTATTATACATATTTTTAAACGTTTGATTTTAATATTTCAATACAGCTTGGTATTGATTTTTTACATTTGCCTTTTTTCTTCGGTAAAACACCAGCAAAAACTAATTCGCTAATTTTCTCATTTTCCTTAGTAACTTTTATTAAAGCTTCTTTTTCATTCACAAAATTAAATAAATTATTAGGTTTGCCATTATTTACTTTCTATATAACAAAGACACCATCAATGCGCCTCTATTACAGTTGTGGTCAACAATACAATTATTTACAAAAGCTTCCGTAAAAATCCGGCTAAAAATAGGAAATGAAAATGAACCAATACGCGTGACAATACTCTGTTTATAAAATCTATTTTCAAATTCTAAGTGGTTTCAGAGTCAAATTATAACAGTTCTTATATGTTGGTGAGAGAAGTATCGATCTGTATTTTAAAAGCGAATCACTTTTAAGTTCTACTTTTATAGTGTTTCGACACAACTCTGGTAAATATACTAACTACATTGACACTTGCAAAAATATCGTTATAATTAAGCTGAATTTCGTTTGGTTTTTCCAATAAATGCTTAGTATTTTTTATATAGGAGTGGATGACGGCTGATAAAAGCTTTACGATGCTATGCGAAAGTCTTTCATAGTGTTTCACGAGTTGTTCCAATGGACCAAGCAATTGGTCTCAAAAGAATGTGTTTTCTGTTCATTTTCCGTAATCCATAAGGATGTCGAGGTATACGGTTGTGCGGTACTAGTATCCCACGTTGTTTATCACGAAATTCCTGTCCATGTTCACAAAGTAGTTTTTAAAGCTTTCATTCAATTGTTTTAGTAGGGTTTTTCTGTAATTATCTGAAGTACACGGTATAAGTGATTTGATGTATTTTATTTTATCATTAGAATCAGCGTATTAAGTTATAGTTGCGAGTGCTTTATGTGCAAAAGATATTTCGATATGTTGTTTTCAAATTTATAAATGAAAAAACCTACTTTTACACCAATAGTATCTTTTATAGAAAGTAAATGATGGTAAACTTAACAATTTTTTTAACACACTGGATTTGCTGTTTTTCTTTGGGAGTATTCAGCAAGGTCACCAGGTCTAACCCCTTTACATTTTAATTTGTGTTAAAGCAGAGGTATATAACACTCCAGTTTAAAACATGGATGAGCTATGAGCTCGAGTTATTGACTCTTAACATTTTGAGCTCACAGGAGATAAGAAGGGCAGCCATCTGTTAGATGAAGAATTTTTAAATGTTTAGAGGTTAATAGTTTTTATCTTGAAGATCTGTTATAATAAATAATCGAGAAAATACGCTGTTATTTTGTATGGTGCTTATTATCAGAGTCTACTATGGCAAAAATCACAATGCCGCGGAAGTATGTCTATAATCCCAAAACTGTTGAAGATAGGTATAGGAATACCTGGTATAAATTGAAACGCTATTAAATTATTCATCACATAATATGTTAAAAATGTAGTAGTTCCACTTGAATAAACTGATTTTTTGGCAAATTTGTGTAGTCCGTGAACGGGCCCCAAATTGATCCCTACACCAAGAGACATTTTAAACATTTTTGATAAATAAGCATACTACTTTACTTTGCACATCACTAGCCTAGTGGGTGATTCCGGCCGTAAGGGACATTACAATTACTTTGGGTTTATATGAATGTATACTTTTAAACTATCAATTCAAGACTCAGTATGTGTTGTAATTACATACAACACATGCAGTACATCAGTAGATAGTTTTACTTTCACCTAATAGATTCATTATATTTATCAAAACTTAAATGTAATTCAAACGATTAATACGGCTTTCTTTAACCCAAGGTTATAATATAAATTGCAAAGTGGCAATTTGAATACTATAATACAATACAATTAGTTTAAATACGTGTTTTTTAAATGATCCCTCTAGAATATAAAAAATTAGTGGCTGTTTTATTGAAATAACTATTCTACTTAATTTAATTATTACAAGTATAATATACAAAGGACGCTTTAGTAGGGGTTCCGTTATAATGCTATAAATACCCAAAACAGACACGTGAATGTATCTACTGTGTCTTTTCAACTGATGATTTAGATTCAGTACAATATACTATGAATAAATCTTGACTATCAGTTAAGTTCATAAGATAGGGATGTCTCACTTCTAATAGTCATTTGTCAGTCGGCTGTCGGTTAGTAAGTCTTTATAGTACTTGAAATATATAAATTTTTTCACTATTTTATTCAAAAAGTAATAAAAATCTATGGCGCTTCAATACTTCTGCGTTAAATTACTACTAAACGGTAACTTTATTAGCATTTTTGGGTTATTTCCTGGTAACAAAATTCCAACAAACGATAGTTTCTATTTAAACAGATTAAAAGTTAAATATGAAAGGAAATACAGCGAGTACCCTTTTATTTGTTACTTCGTCCTTGAAACTGCCCAGGTTTTACTTATTTTAAAGATCGCATTTCATAACATATTGCTAGTCATTAATCTCAACCACTAGTGCATGTATGGATTATTGTTATTAAAACAAATTGATTCCGCCAGCTAAAAGACTTTACTGTACTTTAATTTTTACCTACTGATTATAAATAGATTATATTAGTGGACACATATTTTGGCAAAATGTGTAATTACTCTATACAGATATGTTTAAGTTACACAGAAAGAAATAAACGATAAATATATTAAAAGAATAAAAAAAATGTTATCATATCTTAGATATTGTAATGTTTTAAATTTTCAGATGTTCTAAAATTAAAATGACATTAAAAGAAATTCAGTAAGATACCACTGGTAGAAAACGTTAAAAATCCCATTACAACTTCAAGATGGTGATACAGGGTCAATTCCAGTTCGCTGATGAAAGACACATTTAAAAAAACGAATAAGATTCCAATAAGTAAGATTTCAAACTAGCACGTTTGCCAAGTAATTGTTTTTATTCCTAAATGTCAAATTCCTACACGTTTCTGTTATAAAGAATAATATTATCAATAGGGTCAACCACAAAATTTGGAAGATTAAAATAGACGTAGCAAACAACGTAAAACTTAGAATTAGATTAAATTAGTATATCCTAGAAGTTTATATTGTGTTCAAATAACCGAGACCGAGTGTATTTTAAAATTTTTAGTTTTAAATACTTAATCGTAGCATAATAGTATGCCAATTTAAAGCGGAAGACAATACATCTACTTATATATCAATTGTGTGGAAAATAGAATAATGTTTATAGCAAAAGCCTCCGTTACACTGTTTTATAAACAACTAGAAAAGTGGTTTCCAATTGCACATGCACTAACACTGATAAATCGAGAAATATTTTAATAACTGCTATGCAAAGTTTTACATACGCATTGTATAACTAAATCACTATGTAGTACTTAAATTTGATTTAGACTATAACCAATGTTACATTGAATAAGGTGTCACAAGACGAAATCGCAATAACGCATGTGGCAGAAACACCAGTGTTTTAGCAACGACCGGCAAAGCTACAGTGGAGCGAGGCGTGGGTCTCCTATACTGCGAAGCTAAACACTGTCGGTAAAATAGGTCTAAATCGGTAAATTTGGGCGCCACTGTTTTCAAGACCACTGCAGGCGGGTAATTTTTGAAGAACACCCTGTATATGTCAGGATATATTTGACCTTACCTTATAAACGGAAAACAGACGCTATCGGTACTGCAGTAACGGGATTTAAGACTGAAAGAAA
>JAHWXV010226028.1:0-19182 GCA_024586415.1 Phrixothrix hirtus | reverse complement strand
TATATATATATATATATATATACATATATATTATATTTATTAGACGTTTGGTACCATTTTATATAATCTAGGCGATTCGTAGATAATTTTCCATAAATCTTTTAACTGGAATTTCTTTTACCGCTAACTCATAATAAACTATGAAAATAAAAAAGTCATATCTAAATGAAAATTTAAATTTGACGTTATAGCTATCTTTGTATGAATAATCAAGAATTTGGTTAAAATCAAATATCCGAAAGTACCTATATTGATATTGTCCTATTCTTACATAAGTATTTCACGATTTTCCTGAATTCGGCTCTAATGATGTTTTTAAACTTAATATATTTCTTAGCTACCTAATTACATTTTATATGAAGTAAACGATTTCTCTAACAAATTTCCGAAAATCGAGCAATCGAAAGTGTTTAGAGTATTAACTATAAACAAATTATTTTAAACACTAAACATGATAGAAAAATGAAATTTTATACCCGTTTCCTACCTTTAGAACATTTATTATTAAAAGAGAATCACAAGAAGTGCTAGTATATTCTTAGGATTTTTAAATTTTGCGATTTTTTTGAAAACGGCTGAGTCATGTTTTTAAAGCTTGCTACGGCTGTTATGTCTTTGATTCTCTTTTACCCGCACTTATTAGTTTCTGTTAAATATGTGTTGAAGCGAGTTATTGGAGAAAATCTTTAGATTTAAGCAGAGTTATGGGCGTTTGTAATACCATTTGTGGGCATTCTTTGCATATCGTATGTCGTATGTTGTCTCACGGTAATTTTTAACAGTGGAAAGGTTAAGTCGTTTTTAAGATTAGAGAGCACGGGTTCAATCTCCCCACCTTTGCGGGTGCAACTTCCGGTCTGTCGGTTATGTGTAAAGTATCATGTATGGCACGTCATTTCACACTGCTTTAACATGAACAAGAAAAATTTTGTACTTATGTGGGTGTAACGTCAAGTTTGTCGTTTTTGTACAAAGCATGAAGGCGTGGCACAACATTTCACTATGTTCTGAGCTGAATAAGCGTAATTTTGCACCTGAGCGGTTCTAACCTCCAATCTGCCAGTTTTTAGCGGCAGTATTAAGTGGGACATATTTCACACCGATTTGGGCTGCATTATCTGAAATATGCACTTGCATGAGTGTATCTTCCGATCTGTGTTTTTTTGTACAAAATATCAGGCTGAGACGCCATTTCACGCTCTTTTGAGATTAATAAGCATATATGGATGCAATTTCCGGGATGTCGGTTTTTGTTCTAAGTATTACACGCGATGCATAATTTCACACTTATTTAAGCTGCAAAAACAGAATTTTTCAGCTGACCGGTTTCAGCTTCCGGTCTGTTAATTTTTGTGAAAATTGGCAAGTATGAAACACTTCATACTTGTTTGAGCGGAATAAGCAGAATTTTGCACTTGCATGCGGGTAATTTCCAGCCTGTCGCATTTTGTTCATAGTATTTTATTATAAATGCCCTCATCCGTCTTTAATATCTTAGTATCTTCACATAAAATCATCCGGCTAGTCCATAACATGTTAATTGAAAACATTAGTTTGGCATAAGCCGTTCTTCTTGCTCTATTTTTCATGTTGTTGATGATAATTTTAATTGTGCTCTCTCAACTAGTACTCTAACATAGGAGCATATTCAAAGGTACATCATGAATTTTTTATTTTATGTAATATACATTATATGCCGAGGATACCTACTTTTAACTTCTTCAAAGGCCCATAGTTTAGATACTCTATATTTTTAATACTTCATTTAGTAAAAATTTCTAGAAATTGGACCTTTTCTAACCCTTTAACCTACAAATTGCTGTAACCACATAATGCGTCCTTCACTTCTCTCTTATATCTTCTGCAGTCTACGTGATCACATTTCCAAAGAAGTCCGTGATGGCTTTCTAAATAAACTATGATACTTTTCAGCTTTTTGGGTATGGATGCAAAAGGAAAGGCAGTTTTGTAGGCAATATTTGTACGTTATGGCGATCATAATCATCTGTTGAAACAACCTCAATTTGTTTAGAATAAGGATCGCTTTCG
This sequence comes from Phrixothrix hirtus, assembly GCA_024586415.1. Taxonomy (NCBI): domain Eukaryota; kingdom Metazoa; phylum Arthropoda; class Insecta; order Coleoptera; family Phengodidae; genus Phrixothrix; species Phrixothrix hirtus. The sequence goes on along the minus strand of JAHWXV010226028.1, from coordinate 17,133 downwards.
TCTCCACGAAATTACTGAATATTTACGAACGCCTCTTTAGCGCCTTTGTGATTTTTGATTTTTGGATATTTTTACACATTATATTGTACTTTGCATAATGACTGACTGAGCGGAATTTATATCCGTGTTGGTAGGTAGGTTGATCCCACGCTGCCTAATCTTAACCACTACTTATTTCTCTTGATTAACTTTGACTTCGGAGATTTTTTCTAATAATTCGCTTCAATGTATTTTTTCATAAAAACTGAAAAGTGCACGCAAAAGGGCCTCAAAGACAGAACAACCGTAGCAAGTTCTAAAAAAATGGTTTCCGTTGTTTTTCAGAAAATCGCATTTTTGGTTATTTAATTATAACTAAATGCTTGCCGTCTTATGTTAGGAAAGTAGGATTCTTAAATATAAACTTGCACTTGTCTACGATGTTTAGTTTTTGAGATATGTTGTACACAATAATACTTTAAGTATTTTTGGTTACTCGATTCTCAGAAATTTATTACAGAAACCGCTTAGATCGTATAAAATGGTATTAGATACCTAGGAAATATACCAAGTTTATAAAAAATATAATTTGAAAGATATCTAAATGTAACAGAAATAAAGTAATACTTGTGGGTATTTGATTGTAGCCAAATTCTTGATTTTGCATACAAAGGTAATTGCGGCCTCAAATTTAAATTTTAATTCCAGCTACGAGCTTTATTTCGTAGTTATATTTTCAGAGGTAACGGTAAAAGTGCTTTCGGTTAAACGATTTACCAAAATTATCTGAAAAGTCGCCTTGATTATATAAATGGACTTGAAATGTTTATCAAATATAAGTAGTAATTTTAAAAAAATATTGGATCCAAATTCTGAAAAATTGTTAAAAATCAAAAACTTACAGCGGTAAAGTGATACTTTCGATTATCTGATTTTCATCAAATTATTACATTTACGTGTCTGGATGGTTATAAACTTAAGTGTAAAATATTGTTCATCTACGACTTTTTGTTTTCGAGATATCCTGTTCACAACACACGAGCCGATGTACATACAAAGCAATTTCTAAAAACATCATTTTCAGATAACGAAAAATTTTGGGCGAAAACAATACTTTGTCGTTAAGCTATACTTGATATAGAGCAAGAGAGAGTAAAAGTCAATCAAATTTATTAGGTTACCTACTAAAATAACGTGCAATCAATCATATGTGTATTGAATTCTGTTTATTACTACATACTAGCGATTTTCCTTTCCTTCACTTATTGGTGCGTATATAACAGATAGAGTGAGAATGTATAGTGAAACTGGAATGATAATGTGATACATTTGTCTCAACGCTGTGTTAGTTTAATAACCCTATAGGACCTTTATAAAATTTTTGTAATAGTTTGACAGTATACAAGCATTAAAAGTATTTGCACAAGACGTGAGGTTAGATGTTTGATAAATGGGTTTTGTGGTGTGCTTAATTCTATTTATTACTATATAGCAGCTCGTTTTCCTTTGTTTGATTAATTGATGCATGCACAAAAGAAAGACTGATAAAGTATAGCGAAACTATAATGAAAATGTAATATATTTTCTCTCAAGATGACGTCAATTTAACAACCCTGTCAGTTATTTTGTAAATAAATTTGTAATAATTTAATAGTTTGACAAGCGTTAAAAGTCTTTCTACAAGTCGCGACGTCAAATGTTTTTATAAATCGGTTTTATATAATATTTGTATAAAAACATTTACAGTGGGACAGCGGATTAACAGTAAATGGAAATTATCCAAATTACTAAGTACAGAATTTTAAAAAAATATTATAATCGGACGAGAGTAAAATTCGTTTCTCTACAGTTACTAGAATAGTAATTGGGCGTGCTTACCTCTGCACTACCGATCTTACTGTTAGAGGCAACAAAAATTTTACTTAAATGTTGCAATAATAAATTAACAGTAAACATTTTAACTATCTTATCTAACATTAAATTTTTAACTTGATATAAAAAAACCTTGTTATTTTTAAATAATAGTAAACAGAATTCTAAGCTAGTGTTATAATCAACTAATAAAACAAATGTTCCTTTCACACAATTAAAAATGAACATTAAAAGCGCGTAAACTTAACATTTATTAAATTTATTAAAGGAATGATATCGAAGTCCTTCATTTGAATTACATTTATCTTAATAACTATTATTAGAAACACTTTCTAGCATATCTTAAACCAATTTCAACAATTGTAAACTACTATAAGCAAAGAATTGACTATAAAATAACTTGGAAGGAACGCGACCTTTTAAAGATATTACGCTAAATTGTCAAATTTGTTGTATGTATAAACACGCGGCGTTAATTTTACTACTGGTTATTACATTGCCCATTCTTTTTGTGGTCGTGATTCACATCAGGTTTGCTATACCCCGTATATCAGGCTGCTCAAGGCAACGTCAACAAAGCAAATCCTACATTTCAGAATAGTTATAACAAACGAGTTTATAATAGCTATTTATGTTATTAGAACGGCAATAGCAATCGTTATGGCACCAGTCGTTGAAGTTAACGGCCAAAGTCAATAATATAACATGTACCCTAATGACTTATTACGATTCGCGTACATACAAAATTTTGTCTACAAACGTAAACAATATGACAATACCTTTAGGTCCTATAATGAATGATTGATTATGATAGTGAGTTCTATAATGTAGCACGTTATGGCATTGAAATTGGCGGTGATAAGGTTACCGTTATAATTCGCTAGCATACAATAGATGTTTGTGTGATAATAGTCGTAATGGTAATCAATGTCACACGCGACAAGGGTCATAATAACTAATTCCGATCTGTATAGCATGCAAAATTTTAACTGTTAGCGTAAACTAGCGAAAAACTGAAAAGTAAATGAGTATTAGCTTTGAGTATTTTAAAAATACTGTTTAAGTTAAAAATGCGAAGTGTGCTCACTGGCGTTTTGTTAGTAAGGATTCATTTATTTATAACAAATAACAATTTTAAAGGTTAATGGGTTTAATATTTTTATTCTAAAGTTTAAATCAGTGTAATCTTTCTAGAGCGTGAGTGGTTCAGATTTATGTTTTCTTTCTGATGCAGAAGAAATTGCCGAAAACGCCAGTAGTTCTCTTTTGCCAAAAAAATCACATTCATTGTATGAAATTGCATTTAATATTATGTATGAATGACGGTGCGTTGTTGTAATTATTTAGATATTATTGCTAAATTTCATTACAGAACTCAGAATTATAATGTATTATTATAATACCCACTTTCATATTGAATTATATTATGACTTTCAATTAGGTGTCATTAGTTGTTACTATGGTGCGTTGGCAAATAAATAATATTATGCAGGCTATATTATCAAAAATTGAGTTAAGTCTTTAAAGCATAATTTAACTTTTTGGCAAGAAAATTTATACATTCTCTAAGTACCTATTGTGAAATACTTCTTATCCTAGTGTCCTTGGAATAATTAAATTGTCATTTACACAGTAATAACATCAAAATTTAATTTCTAGAAAATTATTCAGTATGTATAAGTAAAGTACATTTCAATTTAAATGTATAGTTTTAAGATAAATACGACAGCGGTATTTTGATGTGGAATAAATATTGCTTCATAAACCGCTTAGTCAATATGTATTTTCCGTTATACTAGTCATCATATTGGCATTAGAGCAAGGTTTCGTGGTGTATTTAATTTGGTTCTATAAAGTTTATTAAACTTTTCAGTATCGGCATGCACTATTGGTTAGTACTCGATTTAGTACGAACAAGAATTAATGAAAATTTTATTTTCATTTATCATATAGCTCTTTCAGATCTTTTAAAACTTTAATTTTTAAAACTATAAATTGAAAAGCTAACAGCTCACAAGAAATACAGATAAAATAACGTTCACCACTTTTACATGTGATTCAGATTAATATTTTAAACAATAGAGATTATTATACATAACCAATTTTAACAAATATATTTTTATAAATAACTACTATTTAAATAATTAATATAAAAGTTGTATTACTCTCATTCAACATTAATAGGTCGCCATACCCTAAAACATCGTGATGTATAAATAGATGTCTGTAAAAAGCTGATTTCGCTCATATAAACAAAAAAGAGGATTTAGTAAGTAATGGCGCGGGATGTCCATTTTAAACGGGACAGCATGTCATTTAGTATTTAATTTGGAATGGTACGTTATTGTGTATAAATCTTTAACCTGATTTCGTTAGGTTGTAAAAATTTTACAAATATGCATTGAATGAATAAATAAGGAAGGTAGCACCTTATGGCGAAATTCGTATTGTAAAATTGGTCGATATTTCTTAGTTAGTTCAATAGCGAATGCTATACTGTATATGTAAGTACAGATACGTCTGTATATGAGTGTAATTATTATTAAATGGAATTTGGAGTGATAGCACAATATCTACTTTGCGTTTATAAAGAGAAATGATAAGGGTTCTTCACATCATTGATGGAAGGATCGTTGCACATTTCTTCGATCAATGTCGTTAGGCTCTTGCTTAGTTAATTAATTAATCAAATCTTCCTTATCTGCCTTATTTAAAAATCAGAATTAATAAGGATCTATAACAGAAGACCCATTAGACTAATCAACGATCGTACCCATATGACAAATTTAGAAAAAAATAGGTTTATGAATCTTATTTATGTAGGTATTATTTCGCTAGCGTTGATAAATGACAACATATAATATTGAATCTGTTTTAAGAAGCAAGATATAAAATTACTTTCAAGGATACGTACATATTTCTTTACAATACCTTTTATACAAATTAAGGTACCTATTGTAACTTTTAGAAATAATGGTATTTATGAACTTGTTTGTAACAAAGTTGCCTGATGCCGGAACGCAGTAGAACAGAAGCTGAAATCTACCGATAGACAATACCCAGTTGGCAACCTATACGTGTTTTAATATATTAATTGAAGATTCAAGAATTGCATAGCTTTAAATTCTATAATCTTAAAAAATCATATTTGGAAAGTATTATTGTAAAATAATTTAGAAAATACAAGTGCAACTGATAAAACATTGCATTAATATAATAAATACTCAAGCTCGTCGTCCAAGGAATGTGTAATAGTATATTAAAGAACAAGAGCCATAAAATATGTTTTTATCGCACAAGTTCAAGCCTAGGACATCGGAGATGCGGGTATGATAAAACTTCTTATAAAGCGAGTGTTTTTTACTATTTGCATATGTATAGCTTAAAATTTAGGAAAAACGTCATTTTATAAGGTATACTTGATTTAGGGATTTTTTTGATAGTTGTAGCCCTAACATTTTGGCACCTGAATATGAAGGGTTTTTCAATTTTCTGCTTAATTTTGACGTTTAATGAGGTTAATTGTTAATATTACCAGCTTTCCTAAATAATATATTCCGCGTTAAAGAAAGGCTGTTATGGAACTCAAATAGGTTTGGCAATGAGTTCACGTCGACATGCAAATAGATAATTGCAATTTTTATGATCTTTAACAATTAAATGTTTAAAGTGGTATAAATGATGGAAATATGATAAAGTGATTCTTTGTTTACAAAAGTTCATTTCGAAGCCTATACTAGACATTACTGTAAAATTAATAATATCCAAATTTTGTATATTGGTCAAACCAAAAGACAATATCTATACATACTCAAGAGTACATGCCACATTTTATTTTAATTTTGCTTGTTATATAAAAATTTTAAGATATGCTAGATATATTATCTAAAGTAGTTACGATTTTGTTTTCTTAAAGATTAACGTTTTAAATTGCCATTTAGACAATAAATTCTTATTGAATAATAAAATGTGTTGCATGATGAGAACTTGTGATTTCTAAAGTCAAATAAATTAAACATTTATGCAAAATACAGCATGAGAGCAAGAATAAACCTGAAAAAAGCGTATCATATTCATAGAACAGGATAAGGCATAGTTGTAATAATAGTCAAGGTAAATATGTAAAAAAAGCTTTACCTATAAACCTCGGCATCTTAAATATAATAAACATCGTCTTAAGCTAACGACCAAGCACTTGAAAGTAATTAAATTAATTTGAAAGATTTTGGTTTTTATTACCCAAAAATTAACAGTTGCAAAATATTCACACTTTAAACATTACACGGATTTTGGTTTATACTAATCAAGCATTTAAGTTCGTTTCTGTTTAATTCTTCTATTTCCTCAATTTCTCATTTTAAATAAAAACATGTTTAACGAACGACAAGCTTTATAAGTTTTAAAATATTCTTCGAAAAAAGAATGCTTTAAGTTGTATGAATATTGTAAAATAAGTAGGTTAAGAACACTATTTTAGCAAAAAGCATACAATGTTAAATAAAAACTTGATAGACTGTAGAAAATCGAAATATAAAATATATGGATACGAATTTATGACTGTTTAGAAAATGGTTACATATGTGATTTTACTTGGATGGTATCTAATTATTTTGCTTCACACCCCTAAAGACTTAGCAATGATATATGTAAACATATGTATGAGTGTATTATGAAGTTTATATGTATATACATATATGCATGCAATTATATGTGTATGTGTCTGTGATTAAATTTTCAACATGATTCCTTTTCCTTAGCCTCGCTTAGCTATCTATAATAAACTAATGCACTTTAATAATATTACGGTTAAAGTTGTCATTAGGCCAATAATATTAAGAATAGTCAGGCAATAACAACCTAAATGTCCGACATAACTTTTTATGTCAGTCATTTACGTGAACTCCGTGCGAAAGCGGTTGCTGGTGATTAAATTTATTTTTACTTTTATTAATACTTGTCCGACGCATAGGGATGTGTTACCTCAAAGGAAGTCGTTGAAAAGAGTTATACGTTTTACTTTTATTTAATTATGGTTTTATTTTTATATGAAAAGTTTCATAATTTTTGGAGATACGTTTTGTTTTGCAGTGTTAGACCTTGTACCTTTATACTCCATTATAGCTGTACCTGTTGTTTCTCTAAACGCTATTTTTTGTTATTTCAATTGAACTGCTTTTCTTGTACAAGATAACGGAGTTAGGTATTTTCTTCGAAACGTTTCCTTTTCGTCGGTTTTTTATCTTAGGCACCTCTTGTTCAGCTATTCAATAAATTTACGGCCTTTAACAACACTAGACTAATTTATATCAATTTAATATTGTTAAATTGGCTTAATTGCTTCCATTGTGCTTGATAGGGTAGATAAACGTTTTCTTCGAATGGTTGCGTTTTCTGGAGTTTTTTTAACCTTTGTGAATTTTTTCTTTCTGCTAATCGTGATGCGCCTAGGTTTGACTCCTGTTTGAATGATATACCCACTACGAATGTTACATCCTTTTTTCTTTCTGTTGTCGATTCAAACTCGTTTTCACATTGTTTTACTTCTTGGGTCTTTCCTTTTTCTCGTGGTACATCTACAATTTCTCAAAACTTTTGCAGGTCTAGTATCTGAACTGGTTTGCTTACTATTTATAACTTTTATTTTGCTTTTGGGATTGTGTATGTTTGTATAATTTTTGTATAATATGCCTAATATGACATCTATCGGTCCAGGTATGTTGTAGGTGAGCTCTGCCAATATCATGCTTTTCCACTACTTTTTTTTATCTGGTATGATGGTATTGCTTGTGACAATATTGGTAGTATAAGTGCTACTACCTCCATCCTGAATTTGCTCGGATATCTTGGTTTTAGTGTGATTTCTACCTTTGTGTGAACTGACCGTGTCTTTTAGTTTCCCACTCCTATCACTTTTGTTTTTGCCTTCTGTCTTGTAAGGTTTAATAATTCCGCTGATTCTTCTGTTATGAAGGTTGCTTGTGACCGATATCTAGCAGTGCTTTTACATATTCGGTGGCTACATCAAGCCTGCTACGATTAGGACTGTTGCCATTAGGGCCTGGTGCTTCTAGTTGTATTTCGGTATTAATTGAGATTACCTTTTATTTTGAGGCCTGATTGCAATTTGTGGCACATTGTGATTCCTGTTCCCCATACATATGGTTTTGGTGGACTATTCTGTGAATTTATATTTCTTCAGTGTAATTACTGGTAATTCACTGTGTATTCTCCTTTTCATTATGTGCAGGAGAGAGTGCTGGCTTCTTCCGCATTGGTGGCACCGGTTTCTGCTTGCACATGTATATTTTTATCGTGGCTTAGGCAATTGTGGCTGAGCTGTCTGCCTTTTTATACTACTCTTTTCTTCTCTTGGTAGTATGTAATTAATGTGCAATATATACATTTTGCCTATTTTGTTGTCGATTCTAGTACCTGGAACCTTTGCTTTAGGAATCATGGAGTGTCTTATAGTTGCGATATATCCTGTGGATTTTTTGACGATTGCTCATAGATTGTTTTAGCGTCTGGGTCCTATTTTCTCGTTATTATATGATTTATCATTAGTTCCCAGTGATCTGCTTTTGCACTTATATTTTCAATTGCGCGTAAGAATTCTACAATTGTATCGTGTATTGGCTTCAATATTTCAGCATATTCTATCGCCATTGTCGCGTAGGTTCGATAGCATAAGTCGTAAATTCTTATACCATTCGCAAATGCATGTCCATGCGGAATTATATTTGCTTCTGTTGCTTGAAAATGTAATAATGTTTGTGGTTCTCCGCTTAAATGTGTTTTTAGATATTCAATTCTTTCAATTTTTAACAATCTTCGATTTTCATGTGTGATTCTGTTAAATAAGTCATGTAATGTTGTCCACTACTTGTAACTTCCCGAGAATATCGGTATTTTTACGTGTTCTATTTTTACCCGTGTTTCTTGTCAAGTCTCATGTGTACTTTACGCTTTGTCTTTTAGTCGTGAGATTACTCTATCTATCCTTTCTTTCTATAGACGTACTTCCTCCTACATTTCTTCATCTCGGATTTCACGTTGTAACTAGCGGTTTTGGGAATACATTTGCTCTATGTACCTCTCCGCTGTTTTTACAACATTTCGTAGTATTCCGGGCTTCCCTATGCCCTTCAATTAATTAATTCTTCTTTTATTCTTTCCACCTTTCGTTGGATTCTGCGTAAATGGATTTTTATCTCTCTCTGTTCCTGTTTCGTCTATATTCTCTTTCTTTTCGTGCTTGAATGGGATTGTAATCAAAAAATTGTTTGTATTTTTATATAAGTTTTCGATGCTGCTTAGATACTTTATTTCATCATAATTGCATTCGGGTTGATCAAACTTTTCCGTTGGTCCGTTTTTCTTATTGAATCGTATCCTGCATTCCTCTAGTGCTTCTGAATTTTTCTCCTAGCGTGCTCTTCTTTATTCACATTAACTAGCAGTTTTTAGATATCATGTCACAACGGGTTCTTTTCGCTGGCGAGGGCGTCCATGTTGAGGTTTGTTTCTTTCTATTGAATTTCTTTTCCTTCTTATTGATCCTTTTCTTGACGTTTTTCTGCTTCCTTTTTTGTCTCGCACCCTTGGTTCCGGCGCTTACTTCTTGTCTCGTACCCTTGTTTGAAATGCTTCCTTCTTTCCGCTTACCCTGGTTTGGAATGCTTGCTTCTATTTTTAACTTGTATTTGTTCTTTATATCGTATCCCATTGATCTCTCACTATTATTGGCTCGAAAACTGTTAAAGCAGACATCTAGTCTCAAATGCCAAAAATTATAAACTTTATAGGCTTTAACAGTGTCGCAACATTAATAACAAGCAAATGCTAACTCGAAGGATCTCGTTAATGCGTGTAAATACAGCAGTAGGAGATAACAGACTTGGCGACAGTCTCAGCTGCCATATTGATGGTTAGAGACTTGATAATGTCTGATCTATCAAGGCTATAATTGCCGCAATCGTGGACTCACAAAGTATTTAAAATGCGATACGTTTGAAAATCTCTATTGTTGTCTAATTCTACTTAGTATACAGGGTCTTTCACTTGACGTTGTATAGTTAATATCTCAGTAATTATGTATTTTAGGAATGGAAATGATATGAACTTGGTTTCGTTTGAGGCATGGTTCTACGGTATCAGGATGTTAAAATCCTCTTTTCATTTCCAGTTTAATTGGAAATAAACTCAACTTCATTTTTTCAGATTTTCTAATTTTTTCGAAATTAGAAGAAATTTTTTTATGACTACAGTGACATGCACAAATATATATTAATATCGCATGAAGCTGTTTTAAAAAAGGATCTTTAGTATTTTTCAAAAATTTTACATATTACAGTTATCTTGTTGGAGAATACTAAAAACATTTGATACTTACTTTATTGTTTATTAAATGTCATTTAAGTTGTAATAAATAGATTACTTTGCTATGAATTTTAGTGAAAAATTTGATGTTATTAGTTTACGGAGATTGCTTACGAAATCAAAGCAGAACGGCAGCATTGTATACAGAACGTTAGCCTGATCGAAGTCGCTAATTGCTTTCTACAAATAGAAAAAAATTACGAAATTTCGTAATGTAGATAATACTATTAGTGTATTGGCGTTCATTTGGGCATAACCGCGTTCTTCCGTTAAACGAGTAGCAGAATAAACTGACCTTGTGCCACAGTTCATCGGATACTGAATACCCAGGGCTATCGTCGTAATGAATTTAGTTTAATTAAACATTAACGTGTTGAATATGAAGACCGTCGGTTAAAATTTTTAGTTTGGTTATCAGTTTCATATTATGTCGATTCCTATGTTTTAAACAAAATTCTTTGGTCAGATGAAATTCATTTTACAAAATAGAATTAATAAGCATAATAACCACTATTTAAGCAATGCACATCCACAGTCATTTAGAGAAGGTAATTTTCAAAATAAATGGGGAGTAAATGTTTAGTATGTTGTAATTGGACATCATTTACTAGCACTTTACCTTTTTCATGATAATTTAATAGAATTCCCACCAATTAAATTGCATGTACTGGAAGATGTCACTTTAGAGATACGCTAGAACATAATTTTCAAGCAAGATGGTGTCCCAAAACATAATGGAAAAATTATCAGAATTGTTTTTGATAATCACTACTCTAAAAGCTGGATCGGCACCCATGATTCTATTGATCGTTATGGATTATTTTTTATGGAGGATGCCGAAATATGCTGTTTATATAGAGCCATCTGGAAATCATGCTTTACTTGTAGATAGGATTATAAATTCCTGTAGAAATATTCAGTCAGAACAAATCTCAGCAGCTACTGGAGGTAATTTACTAAAACGTGTACTTTTGCGTCAAGAGGAAGGTGTTCGTCAATTTGAACATCTATTATAACTTACCATTACCTGCATTCTAATAGTCTCATGTTAATTCCTACTTATGGTTGTTATCATAATATATTTTGTTAGGTAAATTGGTTGATTTTAAACCGTGTGGAATGTGTGACTTGCATTTGCGACATATGTTTGTCCTTTTAAATTGTCTTTTTGCATATATCGAAACATCCCATTATCTATGCACCTACGTTATTTCGCAAATGTTCGGTGGTAAGTCTTTCCCTTTTATTTACAGATTAGGTTTCCTTAAATATTTCATTGAATTAATATAATTTATGTCCCTAGGTTCCTTAACGCTAAATAATCTGTTTAAGATACGACTATAATCTAAACAAAATCCCATCTCCAAAACTAATAGCTTTGAGATATTTTGATTTTAATAAAATCCATTGAAATCTAGATCACTATAATAAATTTAATAAGTTCTGAGGCAGTTCACTTCTTTGGCATAGGTTATCAAGGAATGAATTTTATACTTGCGTGAGAAATATACTAACTAAACGTATAGAACGATTGAAAAACGAGGTCAAACTTTGGAACTTCGGTTTTTTATGTCACTTATTTTAAATAGAACCTAGCTTAATTTGTAATTGTAGATAAATCCATATTTGATTACCTTTTAATGGATATCAGGATACCTTATACTCGAAAAATACCCTTCTTGAGCTGTTTAGCATTCTATATAAACACAGCGAAAAGTTACAAAACTATTGGGTGTAGTTTGCCGTGAATCAACCGTTTTATGGCATATCTGCTAGCCTATATTTACGTATTAGTGTTATATAGTGTCGTAGTAAAATTCTTTAAAGATGAATAATAACAACAATAACAATTATTGGAAAGCAGATTTCTTGATTTTATTTCACATCTATGAAGAGAATTATTAGTAGAACTAGTAGAACTAAACCATAATTTGCCACTTATGAACAAAAAGGGGTTCCATAGAATTGAAGTAAACATTTTGGAAGTTGGAACTTTGGGCATCCTATAGTAAACGCTAGACGAGCTACTAGCGATATGCGAGTGTTTTAGAATTTTCTAGTAAAGAGAATGGTATTCCATTGGTAATTAATAACAAAGTTAGTGTCTACTTTAGGTATAACTGCAAATGATGTAAAATTGCTAATATTTTATCTGAATACGTCTTGGAAAACCTTGCTACCTAAACGTTTAGGCTCCAGTAAAGTAGCAATTTTTCCAAATCGACTAATAGGCCACTCTCCGTAAATGACTCTGTATAGAGAAGTAATGAAACCTTTTCTTGCAGTATAAGTGACACCCGCTATACACATATACTCAATTATATCTATAATTAACTTTCCATGTTTACTTAACAGTTATTATTACTCTAATATTTGAGAATATTAACATCTTTAATATTTACATGATGCTAACCTGTATATATTTTTTTTAATAAATTTGAACTGTTTTTGTGTCCTACATTGAACTATATTGTTTATATTAACATCTACATTATACGAAAGTAAACCAGTGCAAAAGATATGTTCAATATTGGTCTTTTGCTTTAATAGTAATCAGTTATAAGTGAGGTCACACTCAAATTATTGGAAATTCGTGGTTACTCAATGTATTTTAACACAATCATTCTTGCCGTGTCTTTATAATTTATGTTAATATTCTGCAATCGCTATTAGATTATAATTTGAACATCATTGATATTATTTAGCTAAAATGTCTATATCTCAGCAAATTATGCAATATAGTAGTTACTTGATTACAAACAGATGTCTATTTAAATTTATCTAATCTCCAAACATTATTTTTATTGAGAAGGTATACAAATAATCAAAATTTAGATATTTTAACAAAATATTAAACTGGATTAGCATGTCGTATCGTATAATACTGTAGAACCTATCATATCCCTTGTAATAAAATTTTACGATACTTCATCGCTTTCTATGCGGGGAACGTATTAAATATTTTAAAATGAGCAATGCTTTTATCTTTTTAGGTTTTGTATTCTCGTATATATAGATTTATATTTTCATAAATATCTATAATTCCTTTAAAGAAAAGAAATTCTTTTCTTATTCACCTAAGGCTTCCCGCAGATAAATGATTAATGCTTATTTCTGGGGTTATGTTTAGTGATACAGTTTTCATTTCTATAAAAACGTTTTTATAGCAGTGGTTTTTCAGTTTTTCTTTATACTCACATTCTATTTTAATCTTATTTTACACTGTGGTTTTAAAGTATGTAATTTTTTCATTCGAAGGGGTTAATTTTCCTACTATTTATAAATAGTGAATTTATCAAACGCGCCTCAAAAACACGTTACTAGTAAAAATTATTGTCTACAATCAAAATTCGCTGTGTAATTTAAATAAAATAATAAGCGATATTTCTTGTCACCATTACAAGCTCTTTTCGAAGTAAATAAATTGCAAAGACTTTATTATCTACTAACTAGACGAATGAATTACTAATATCACACAAGGACATTTCCATAACTCATAGAAAGTTAAACTTAACTAACGTTTTGCTGATTTGAAAACTAAATTTATTATTATGTTTAATCCAAAGTCTTTTGAAACATTTGTTAAGCTCTATCTAAATGACAGAGTACGTTTATGCGTAAGAACATTATGCTAATTTATGATAATGCCTTTAATTTGTTTCCAAAAATAACCTAAATTTAACGAAATCCTAGCATTCTAATATGCTTAATTGCTCACCTTGCAAAACGAAGAACATGAAATTTTACGATTTGAAATTGGGCTCCTTATATACTAAACGTTAGGATCGACGCTAAGAGGCAATAAAAGCAACATTGTTCATTAAACACGACCCTTAAACGTAGAGAACGAATATGATCATTCAGCAGAATCTTGGATTTTCCTATTTCAGTCAATTTATTTGTATTACATGAAGGAAACCTTAGAAAATTAATTAGGTAGGGATCCCAACATTTAAATGTAAGGTTAGAGCAGTTAAATTGTGCAAATAGGATGTAAGGGATATAAATACAGGGAAAGTTTCCGTAGATATAAATGTATGTGCCTACACTTAAACATAAAGTTTAATGTAGTAATAACTAAAGCGCACGGTTGGAGGAAAAATTATCCTTATTTATGTAGAAATATTTCTAGTAAAATTATAATGTTAAGCTGAATTGATTCAGACATTTGATCTAGTAAACGAACTTTGCTTGGGAAATATTTTCAAGCCGGAAGTATCCAAACGGAATTTTTTAGTTCCATTAAAATTTCATTACTATGCACAGAAAGGATTTTATGATCCTTTATAAAATTTTATCGAAATTATAGTTTCTCATAAACTTCCTGATTTCAAAACCTTGTGTTTATTTGAAAGTTATTTAAAGTTTGAAACTTTTTCGACCGGCCGAAGGATATCCCGTTATTTTATATATTTATCTTCTACAAAGTAAACAGAAAAAACATTTTAGGAAAGAAGTTCTCACAAACAGGAATTGGAAATTACCTTATCCCAATATAAAACAAATTTAAAAAACCTCAAGTTTTAACATACAAAAATAAAGTATACTACAATTATAGCAACAAAAAGCTGATTATGATTTTGCTATTTAGTATCAGAGCAAGATGAATATTTTGTGAATTCGGTACTGCGCGGCGTCAGTTGGCGTTTTCAAAGTTAAAGTTATTTTGTTTATTATTTGGAATTTTAACTTTATCCTATTATATTATTTAGTTGATGACTATTTTTATATAATCCTTGTTTTTGAAAATTTTGTTTAATTTAACATTGAAAGTTATCCAAAAAAAATGTTTTATTAATTAATTGGTGATACTAAATAGGCCGAGCCTTTTTTCGTTAAAAACGTTTTTTACAACAAATTGTACTTTATTTGATTTTAACCAATGGATTATTGAATTTATGAACTTATTCTGCCTAATTCTGCCGTAAATTAAGAAATTGAAATGGGTAATATACTGAAAATGAATAAGCATTTCTAGGAATTTCATTTTATTGGTCTCAATGTGTGAAGTGTAGGTAACGTGTACCAATTACTTGTTACTTCCTGTTCTTTTATAAATCCAACGAGGTAGGGTGTAATTGAACGGTCGTCGCCTGTGGAGTTGTTCAACGACGAATTTAATTTAAAAATTCATTAAGTATACCTCAGATTATTTTCTAGCATGTGAAATACTCACGTTCAGAATCTTATTTTTGCATTTAATAAAATTACTTAAGGCATAATAAACATGTCTGTGTAGATTATTGTGAAGTTGCTTAGGAATACAATGCATTACTATCTACTTATGCAAAAAGCGCAACAAAAGCTAACTACATTATTTTAATTTAAAGATTACGTTAATGCAGTTGTTTTATTTTGTAATAACCGATTGAGTTTTTATTGTAACAATATGTAAACGGTAAGTAAGAATATTTCTACAGAGAATGCGGATGAAGGGACGGCCGAAAATCCTAGCACTCTAAATCTGTAACTACCTTTGCCTTTATTTGAAGCAATCTGTAAAGAAGATGAAGAAGATTAGAATGATTGCTGAACAGTCCACACTCCGATCTTATCATATGCCCAGCCGTCCTTTATTGCGAGTGAATCATCGCCTAAGCTTTAGTGAATAGCCGAGAAAAGAGATTTCTAGAAGAGATTGAAATTTCCCGGATCATCATTTAACAGCACAGCTTCGGTCCATTATTACATCAAACGAACAGTTGAACAGGGTTATATACTTTAATGATCGAATTCGCATTAAAATATAGGTGGTGAAAAGGAGTTAGTACATTTGGCTTCGCTTTTCAAGATTTTCAAGTTTATTACGTTTTAAAAACGCACCGTCCTCACTTGATAAATAATAATATGACGAATTTTATATCTCTTAATATCACGTTTGAACCACAAATTCAATTTCTCAGTAGATTTATTAAACTATTTTCATAAAAACTACCTCTAGTTTAAAGTTTATGATAAACAATTGTTTAAGAATCAGTTATAAATGCACATAATTATTAATTACCTTTAGCGTAGATTGACGAATATTTGGTAAGGTATTTTAGTTAAAAATGCAACTAATTACAACAATTATGAACCATTACAATTTCTAACAATTTTTGTAACAGCACATCGAATAATAAAATTAATTTAGATATTTTCGTTGCAGTAATTTTACAAATAATATCAAAGCGAAGTTTACAAAAAAAGTTTCGGAACTTTTAGAGCTCAACAAAAGTGCCGACAGGAAAATATCCTTAACTCCATCAAAGAAGTGTAAAATTCCTAAAGCTGTAATGCTACCATTTGATATAAAATTAAGCAAAACATTCCAAAATAAGATTTTCCGAGAATCGAATGCACATAAAATATTCACCCCATCTATGAACACTTATTGTTTAAGATATAAGATTTCCTTGCGACCTAATTTAGAAATTTATTACTATGAAATGGAGCAACATAAACCGTTATTTAAGAATACATCTAGATTAAATTGCACACAAAAGCAAAAAGTTTTATATTAGGTATTGATGTAACTTGTAAATACCTACTATATTCCATTTTTCCATTTTACTTCATGATTCACAATTATTTTATATTTGAAACGCAGCAGAAATTTTTATTTTGGGTACCTTTTAGCTCGAGTATATTAAAATATATGTCATTTTTTAAGGCTGCGTTACCGATCAAAATAGCGCGTAATTACACAATGTAAAATGTATCAAACGTAGTTTATAGCGATTTCAAAAATGGTAAATTGATTTTAAGTAATTTCTATCACAAACTGTCCTACATAGTCTATATATTATTGTAACGAGATTAGCTAATTATTTTTACAATGTTTATTTATATTCACTAAAAATTCTACAAGTAACTATGTACACTAATTTATTTTAAATATTTAATTATTTATTTTATAATCCA
>JAHWXV010226020.1:0-11890 GCA_024586415.1 Phrixothrix hirtus | reverse complement strand
AACTCGTTTATTGATCGATGCACTATAAACATTTATGGTAGATCAGGAAAAGACCTGGTTTTTACTTGAGTTTGAGTTTATATAACTTTCGGGAATTCTCTTTGTCCAATGGGGTTGTTGGTTATTTGAATTTCAGCCAATGTCTTTGAACCAAAGCCGGTTTCTCGATTCTCACGTAGGTCGCTTTAAATTTATATGTACGTGTCTTTTTGCGAGTTTAGGGTCTTATTTGGTAGTTTACATGTCTTTGCGGCAAGTTGGATAAATTTTCCGCTTCTTTAAATTATACTATCTATAGCGATGGTCACGTAAATTTATATTACCTGTCCCCCTTTTGCTTTTAACAAATCTGCCGCAACTTATTCTAAAGGGTTAAGATTAAATTAATGTTTGATTAAAACACATTATCGATGTCTAAGAATTTTATATACAATTTTACTTAATTCTTAGGCATGTTGATGTGAATTATAATTTTGATTGTTGATGGCATCAACATTGTCAATAAAATGGCGCTTTTCATTTGGTATGTATTTGGGGTATTAGTAGTAACCTAATTGTTTAGATTTTTTCTTTGGAGCCACCTTAAATGCATGATTTATATGACTTCAATTGAATAATGGCAAAATTAATGAACCTCACTGTCACATCGTATGAAACGATTCAGCACATTCCGGAAATGTTTGAATGTGTTCGTTAATCAGTCTGTCGTACAATCCAAGCATGTATTGAAGTTAATGCGGTGACACCAAAAATAACTCATGTTATTGGAAATAAACCCCCAAATCTCCTTCTTTAGAATTCTGCGTGCAGTAGATTTATGTGCATCAAGGTTTCGAATAAGTTGACAAACGGAAACGTGTGGATTTCCTACAAAATTTAACATCACATTTTCAGGTCCCTCATTATCTGTCATTGTGGGTATACCCGTCTTTGGTAAATCTTTCTCTGATCCTGTACCTTCAACTTTGTCTGAAATCTTACTTACCGCAGTCTGAAAAATATTATTTTTGAAGTACAAGCTGTTAAACAACTCAGAAACTTCTATTTGTGTTCACTTTCTTGCCCCATATTCTAGGATCATTAAAATTTCAATGCGTTGTTTATCCGATAACCAATCCATTCTAAATTTTATTATTTAAATAAATTGATTTCGTTAACAAAGATATTCTTCGACTCAAGTAATTTATATTGACAGGTTTGTAAAGCTCCTTCAATTATTTCAGCTGCTGGAAGCGTACAAATAGGTAATCGGCAGTTAGATTTTTTAAGTATTGGTGAAATACATCTGCAAGCAGTTTTTTGCAGTTTTCTTAAAAATTTTTACATGTGAGAACAAAAATCTCTATCGAATACGTTAGCTGTATCTTATCATTTAAAAACATCGAAGTGTTTTCTGTTGCGCTTCTGTTTTAAAAAATAATTTCAAATTCGCACTGTTAAGTGATGAAAAATTAAATACCAAATAACTTTTATATACCATGTTCCATACTTTTGGAACACCCGTTTTATATATATATATATATACAACATGGTAGTTAAGTTTGGAACAAAATTCATAATTTTGTTATAAATGTATTTTTGGAAAAATCCTTGACGACATCGACTTCATCTTGCAATAAGGCATTTGTGAGCACAGAAAGATGGTTTTTAACAAATCATGTTCTTGAGCTATGACGCTGTCATCATTTTTTTTTAATTCCAACGCCAGGTTTTTTGTACAGATCTTGAAAGGCTTCTTCACAGGTTCAATGATGGTGCAAAGAAAAAGGTGCCTTACATGACAATTGTTTTGAGAAAAACACTTTATTAAGTTTAACCACGTCAACATTTGTTCTCAACAAAAATAACATGCAAAGTTCCAAAAGCTATTAAATGTAACACAGGTGCATTGCAAAAACTATTAAGCCTTATCAAGTCGCCATAAAATAACAATTTGTAACATTTGAGTGATATCGTTTGAAGTGACAAGTTATCGAGTTCTGTCGAATTTGTAATTAGCAATGAATAATGCCACCGATCATTCGACAGTAGTCAATTTATTTAAACACGAGAACTACCATGCGTATAAGATGTGCTTATACATGATTTAAATGAAAATGATTCAGAGCGGCGATTACCATTTTGTGAAGAGTTTATGGTACGCTGTGATGGGGATCATAACGTTTTAAATAACATTATCTTTTCCGGCGCAACCACTTTTTGCTTAAACAAGACTTTTAATTATGATAACTGCAGATATTGGGCAAGAGTAAATCCTTATTAGACTCAAGAGTGTCTCACAGCCAGCATCGAGAAAAGGTTAATGTATGGGTCGGTCTAATAAGAGATCGTCTTCTAGGACCTTATTTTTTGAAGGGAATCTGACTTCTGCCAAATATTTGGATTTTCTACGATTTGATTTGGTTCCAGCTCTCTCAGTTTGTCAGCTTTCGCTGTTTTTTGTTGCAAATACGTCAACTGATTCACTAAAGTATAAGTATGCATTACGAGTTACTTATAAGCATTTAATTAAAATTAGATTTAAATCATAAACTATTAAAAACATCCTATTATTCAAAGACTAAATTGCCTTTATATTAAATTATTTCAATCCACCTCGTATAGTATAAGAAAATTAATATTTTAAAACCTCATACAAATTTAGAATTTAGTTGCAACTGTGTAAATAATTACGTCAGTTTTGTGAGTACAATATATTACAGTTTATTTCTTACACTTTCTAAGGGCAAGATACAGACCGTTTAATCGCATAAAAATTCCTGTCTTTAATCGCTAAAGTAAATAATGTATCTCGTAGATACAGAAACGAATATATTAACTAGCAGAGCATTTAGAATAATGGATTATGCACCAAGTTTTGTGTCGCCAATTGAAGGTCAACGTTAATACAAAATGTTATCATGCAGCGTTGCTGCAATGGTATGATCTCACCAAAAGGGAGGTGAGGTATGATTCCGTGGGAATGTTTTTGTAACAAAAGAGTTAGTTCTGAAGCTGCCACGTTTAAGTAAAGAAGTGTAAAGCAGTTAGTGTTGTTCGGGGATGTCCTTTTATCTTTGTTTTAGGAAACTACTTGGGCTTTCGTTAAAGAATTTAAGTACCTGCCGGGTTACCGACCTGTAGGCAGAAAACTCCGAAAAATTGGGATATGTCCTTTAACAAAAATACGGCCTGTTTCAAATATGCATCTTTCCACCCATGAGGGGTTATCGTTCCTACGAATAAAAGGTTGATCCACTTCTCGAACACAAAGTAAACATCCACCTGTAAATAATTTATATTTTCTTTGCCCTTTCTTCGCTTATTACCCTGATTTCGGCAAAGAAGAATTACCTGTGCAAAACTTTGCGATCATCCAAGGTTGTGCTGTCGCCGCTGATCTACTTTTAACTGTGCAACAGTAACGTAAATTTAATTAAAAGACGTACCGTTGTTTCATATGAATAATCCTGAAATAAATAAATTACAGACTTAAGATATTTACCGTAGCCGTAAATCAGAATTAATTCAGTAAAAATTTTATAATTTGAATTCTAACTAATTATGTAATTGTTTATAAGACATATTTCCGTTAACGTTTTAATTATTAATTTTACCTGTACCATTATTTAAAATACCCTAGGGTACCCATTTTGTTCATGCGTTATTTTGATATTTCCTGTCTGTACATATTGTTTTGTCGCTAGAAAAAACCTAGAGCTCATTTCTAAATTGGTTTCTTTATTCAACCCTCTCAGTTGTAATAATCAGCTGATTTTCTCGTCAAAAATTGGTCACGAGCCTAGTTTTTCGTTAGATAATGTTTTTATGTTTATTTAAAATGTAAGTGCGCTTCGTCTCTTATTCTTTGAATTGAGTATTGAGTTTATATGTATTTGTGTAATTTTGTGCATACCAAAGATAATATAAAGATGTTCTTGTGCTTCGAATTATTGTTTTCATTTAATCAAAATACAACCTAGAGTGCTATTTCAGATATACAATGCGCGTGCAAAATTGAATTAGTATTTTGCAAATTTAGTCAAAGTAAAGGTCCTAACTTATTTATTTCTGAGTTAAAGTTCAATTTATTAATTAAATCATACACACGGTGGTCAATTTTGAAACCAACCCTCAGTTATTTTATTTAATGCACAGCACGCTTTCAATTTGTACAAGCAACGTAACTGATCAGTGAACCTTCAGTAGTATTATTTTATTAATTTTCATATACAGTGTGATCTTAAGTGAATAAGCATCTTTAGCATTAGGACATTTCTTTCAGTTTTAATCCAGTTTCTGCAGTACCGTTATAGCGTCTGTTTTCCGCTTGAAGGTAAGGTTATTAATATCGTGACATACAAGGTGTTCTCTGAACACCGCCTGTTTGCAGTTGTCTTGAAAACAGTGGCGTCCATATTTACCAATTTAGACTTATTATTCCTATAGTGTTTAGCCTCGCAGCACCGATGGACCACGCCTCGCCCCACTGAAGCTTTGCCGGCCGTAGTTAAACACTCGTGAATTCTACCACATGCGTTATTATCATAAGGTCTTGTGACAAGTTCTTTTCCCAAATAATGATAACCCGTTTTGCCTCATCAGGACATCTGGATCTAATAAGATGGGACACCTCCCCATTTTGGGGCATACGTACGTCAGTTTCTTGATTTGATAGGCGTGTTAGATGGATAGGACGACGAGGTCAACGCTATTTTAGTTTACTCACGGTTTTCATAAAATACTTGCCAAGTTTCTTAAAGCAACCCATTACCCTTTCAAATACCTTCCTTTTTAAGTTGTTATCGTTCTGAAAATCGCGTATGATACATCCCTGTGGCAATTAAATCATTTTTGTTACATTCGCCAAGCACTTGAATCATATATAGTATTTCCTCTGTCGAAAGCTTTACTTTTAGATACAGGCAAGTTTTGTGCATGAAGTTGTCTGCTAGCACTACGACAGCTCAAATGTTTATCATGATTAGAAAGGTTTATAATTTCATTCTCATGTCTTACATTTCTTACATCAACATTTCTGTGACTGGCTTTCAATAAAAGTTTGTGGATTTGGACGTCTTCAATTTGGAAATCTTCTTTCGTATTCTCGTGCAGATTCCTTTGTATTACCATCACAGAAACCGTAAATAAAATGTATATCAGTATATTTTTCAATAGTAAATAAATTGGGCATGATAAGCAATAAAACTAATACTAATATTTTAAAAACAGAAAAAATACTTAAATCACAATGTTAATAATTTGCCAATAATTTAACTGTCACTGCTACGTCAAAAATTTATAGATAACTTAAATGTATCATATGTATCATATGTTTACTTAATTTTTAACTGTGAAAATCGTTGGTGACATTGATTTAAAGAATGCTGATTTGTACTAAAACGACTGAGTTTGCCAAAAATCACAAGAATACTTTAGGTTAGTAAAATAGCTAGAGTTTTAAATAGTAGCATCAAATATAAATTTAGGCAGTGGCGTATTATCACTTCTTAAAAATTCTGTTGCACACCACTGGTTTGGTGATGTTTTATGTGAAAATTTGCCTCCATAACAAAAGAAACCGTAAAGAATTTTAAGACAATAAGTTGAATAGTTTCGAAAATACAGTCAATAATATTTTTATATATTAATATTCAATGTCTTATATCCTGAAGCCATTGAGTTTTGGATTAAGGTTGACATAGCGACTTCTATTTATTTTTACCTCCCCTATCGGCTTCCAAAGTTTCCTAAATAAATTCGGGACAGCCTATATAGTATGTTTAACGATGAATTGATTTGTGCACGTTTCTATTCCTAAATGTGAATAGCAAGTGAGTATTTTAGGTACCTTGTGTTTAAGGCAAAAGCTGCTGAATCTAATTTTACAACGGAATTGAGTAAGAATAATTTTGCGACTCTAAGACTAATAATTTTTAGTGGCTTATCTAAAAAACAAAGAATTCCAGGCGAAGGTGTTCAGATTATTTAAGTAAAAGAGTTGTAATATAATTTGACAAAAATGTTATTGATATCTTCTACTCGTATTAACACTGTCTTGGAATTATTTCAATCTAGGTCTGCGATTCCTAATTTAAAGTTTAACGTTTGCTTTATTTATATTAATTTCGACTAATTTTAGACTGGACGCTAATCCAATTATAACTTTAAATTAAAGGAATTTTCCTCGGAAATGCTTTTCCTGATTGTCGATGTATTAATCTGAGAGGTGAGCATATTTGGATAAAATCTTTGAGCTGTGATACAACAAAGGATGTTTTGGGCAACTTTTTTTAAAAGGAAATATTTATGCTAGCTTTATTATTCGCTTATACATTTAATATTTTATGTTAATACATTACTTTTATATTACTTTCTAACTTAAACAAGTTTAAATACGGATTAGGCTTTTAGGAATATTAATAAAAAGATTTGTCTCCCTTTTATTTTTCGTTATTAGCAAGTTGAATTGTTTATTTTATTGCCTATAACTGATTCAACAACTTCTTTTATGTTGATTTAAATGGAGTTTATATCATTATATATGAGATAATGAATAGCAAATAAATAAAATCTAAGAATTTAATGTTATCCTTTATAAGAAACAATAGATTTTGTACCTTAGCCCAAAAACTCGACAAGATGAACACTTTATGACGTTTCTCAAAAATTAATTTTATAAATTTTCCTAAGTACAGAGGTGCATGAAGCATTCAATCAAATTGCACTAATAGGATTCTAATAAAAATCTACCATAGTCGAGATTTTCCTATATTACTTAGAAATATAAGCATTTATTGGAATATAAGAGGGCAACTCTCCGAAAATATAACTATATACTTACTAGTAAATGGAAATAGATGCTAATTCTATAATGAATGTATTCGCAAGTATTGATATTTAAATTTTTGCTAGTATAGGTAAGCATGTATCTTCTTGATGCATGAGGTTAAATCAAATTTAAACGAGAATTTAGCAGTTACTTTTTCTATTAGTAAAATATGTACAACAAAATAAATAAATTATTCTTCTACGTAGCCTAACGCATTTTCTTAACATCTAGCTTGTTTTTTTTCCAGAATCATAAAATGAAGTTGGGTAGGTGTATAGTCCATCGCATGCAAATTACTCAACCTAACCATCATCCCCCTAAAACATCTTTAAGCAGTCCAAATAACTTATGTTCACAGAGTGCCAAGTATGAATGGTAAAGAAGATGATTGAGTACTATCTAGTTGACTTGGGATAATTTTTGCTTGGCTAAAGCTGCACTATGTGGCAAGATCGCGATATTTTAAAATATATGCAGCTTAAATCTTGTTTAAAAGGTAACAATAAATGGTAACTGTAATTGGTTTCCATTTATAATCTCTCGAACTGCCTGTGAAATTTGACTTCAGTCGACGAGTGTGAGTTAAATCTTGCGCAATATTAACATGTAAAGACTTGTATTTTGTGCTTTGCTTGCAACCTAGGATAATGCCATATGATTTTATTGCTTTATTCGTAAAAAAATTATAACGGTTCGTTGCGCTACTAAACACAGTGTCGCCTTTTCATCTATCTTGATAACTACTAACGAAGTCAACTAATCACAACCGAATACGCTCGCTCAATTTGACGACAAATGAACATTTTCAGTTTAAATTTGATTCAACCTCGTATGCACAAACATAAATAGCACCATTTAAATAAAGTGATCTCGTAAAACACATATTTGTATCGAACTAACTCATTTGATGCAAAGGACGACCGAAACTCTTAATATACAGAGTGATTCATAATGTGTGCAAAACTTCTTAACGGCAAATTCTACATGCCAAAATAAGTAAAAAGGTTCCTATACGCAGGATCCAAAAATGCACCCCCTCCGAGACAAACATTCCTAAATGTGTTGATGAAAATTATGCTTCTATTTATATCTCCTAAATGAAGGAAGCTTTCGTCTTCGAGATAATTGCAATATTAGCGTAAAATGACAAAAGTGTCTAATTAATAATAAGTATTTATTTGTGAAAGATACATTACTATAACGATATTTAAACGAAAAAAGCAAAGGATCTAAATTGACGGTCAAAATATCTCTCTTCCGTTCTAATGCAGGTATTGAAACGTCGTATCATAGACTGACACACCCTGAAGGGTATAGTGGGAATGTTCTGGAGATACGTTACGACATCAAAGGGTCTTTGATATAACTGCTCCTTTGAAGTTATTACAGCTGCATAAACTGTTTACTTCAAATGGCCCCAAATATAGAAATCAACTGGATTTAAATTAAGTGATCGTGGTGGCCACCTCATAGGACCTCAACAGCTAATCAATCGCCTTGGAAAATAACCATTTAACCATTCAGTAACCTGGTGACCATTATGCGGTGGTGCGGCATCTTGGTACAAATACGTTGCTGTATGTTTAGAGGAACGTCTTCTAAAATACCAGATACATCATTGCCCAGGAACTCTAAATACTGAACCGAATTCAAACTATTTGCGAGAAGTAGCGGATTTAGCATCGCAGCGTTACAATTTTTCGATCAAGAATTTATTGAAGAACGTTACTGAGACGGATTTCCTCGTCAGTTGTGAATTTTTTAAACTCCAATAATCAAAATTATGGGTATTAGAAATCCCATTTTGCGTAAAAATGGTTTCGTCTGTCCACATGATCCTTTGAAAGAAGTTTCCTTTAACTGCATGTTTTCGCAGAAACCGACGAAAAAACTCCATTTTTTGTTTAATGTAACCTTTGTGATGGACTTGCACGCGTTGACAATCATATACATGCAGTTATTTCCTATAAAGGTTCTCCATACAAAAGATTGCCTGGCATTTCTTCCGGTGCCTATCAGAACAATTCCATTCAGTTCAATTTGATGAACATCTTGACATTATTGGGAACCCGCGCTATTGATTACAATAGTTCCCCCTATTCCTTGTACACCAACTTACAAAAAGAACAAGTTTACTAAGTGGTATGTTACCAAGTAGTAACAACAATACGTAGAACAATTTTAGGCTAATATGTTTTTGTGCATTGCAATATTAGCACAGATTACATTTTCAGATGAACAAGTGAATCAAGTCAATGTGAATTACAAGAAGAAATTTACTCGGATCAAAATCCACCGAAATAGAAAATTATAAATGCAATTACCAACACACAGGAGAAAATCGAACATAGATTAAAATAAGATATTAAAGATATCACAGAAAAAAATATATGAAATGTAAACAACGTATGAAAAAGTAACCAAGAAATGTGACTACCTACATCCAAAGTTTATAGTCCTGAAGATGGTTAAAGACATTAGCGTTTCAGAGCATGAAATATTCCTGATTTATTATGCAGAACAAGAATAAGTGAATGCGCAACGGACCACCTGTTAACGTGTTATAGTTGTCAAAGCACTCACGTATGGTATTGAAACGCCTTAGTCCAACTATTGTAGGTAATTTATGGCAGCCGCTAAATCCAACAAGTGATAAGTTACTTGAAGACCAATGCAAATATTGTGTCTGAAAAGCTGTTATCTAAACTTCGTGCAGTACTACAATCTTTGGGTAGCAGTATGTCTCAAGAATAAAATAAGACCAGTAAATTAGTTGGTAGATACGCTGCGGGGTTGCAGGAAAGAAGAAACTCAGTGACGCATAAAATAGATACCGAAATGCTCTACCGATATATAACGACCAAGAAGGCTGCCTTTCTCGAAACAAGAATAGGTAGAGAAGATAATACAAGGCTTAGGCATGCAAGGGATTATCGAACAATGCAATAGTCCATAGGAATCATCAGGGGAGCTATATAAGAAAAAAGATTGCAGCACACGATCTAAAAAGAATAGCTACTTTATGCTCAGGATTGATAACACATTGAATACACTGTCCGGCATCAAGTGATTTTCCACTTTAGATATAAAAAGTGAATAATTACAACTTAGTAGAAGCCTGAATATCGCGAGAATACAGCATATACTTTAGTATCTGGCTCTGATAGTTCTCTGTGATGCCATGTTGGCCATTCAACTCTCCAGCAACGTTTGAAAAGTTGATGGAACTGATTCTGAGAGGCCTGTCTTGATAAATATGTCTGGTTTACTTAGATGATTTGATAGTAATTAAAAAATCCTACAATGAACACTAAATAATGTTGAAGAGGTGTTCCAAATTTTGTGCAATGCTCATCTACAGCTTAGCCCGAAACAGTGAAATCTGTTTGAGAAAACATATGACAGCAGACCCACAAAGCATTCAAACAGCGCAGAAATAGTTACAACCCAAGAATAAACATATATTACGATGTTTCATTCGGATTACTTATCTACTAGGTTCGATTCTTGCATGGATTTGCAAACATCAATAAATCTCCAACAAAATCCACGGAAAAAGATCAACCTTTTTATAGAACCATAACTGTCAAGAGTTTTTCGGAACGCATAAGAGTGTTTTAGTAACTTCTTCTATAGGCAGCTCCTCTAGAATAAAAGACCGATTTGTCTTGGACACAGATGCCAGTCAAGTTCGTATCGGCGCTGTACTATCGCAGATTAGGGATGTGAAGGAGAAAATAATTGCATATATTAGCAAGGTGTTGCCGAAACTTGAATAGAACTAGTGTGTTACTCCCAAAGAATTATTAGCAACAATATAACCAATTTAACACTTTTACAAATATCTTCATAAAGTCTGAAAAGAAAAGTAATATAGTAGTAGTATAGATCCTACAGTACAGGAATTTAGAAATCTAAATCGTGAGATGGATTGAACGGCTTCAAGAATACGACTTCGAGGTGAAATATCATGCCGGAAAGTAGCATCGTAATTCTGATACCTTGTCGAGAAAATATTGTCAAGAAGGCTACAAGAATTCAACCACTGCTCTTGGTTGGGATCAACAAACGAACACCTCAGACTTACCTTAACCTAAAAAAGTGAAACCAGATCATGAAAACGATTCAGATCTGAAGTTATTTCTGAAATGGAAAAACAATGATTGACGACCGACATCGAAAGAAGTGTCCCATATAGTAGCATCGTTAAAATATACTGGGATAAGTTGAATCATAAGTGCGAAATGGACGCCGTTGGTAATTTAGGAGAATAGAGCAACAGAGATTTTACGACAACTATATGATGGGCAATTAGGAGCGTGTATGTTTGTAAAGAAGGTAGTAGAAAATGTTCTAGGACGATTTTATAGGACGAACTGCAAAGGACATTTCAAGTACTATACCGAAACATACCCTGTGAAACCTGTGAAACATACCCTACGATGAACGGTTCACTTGAAAGACGGAGAGTAGCAATGAAACAGTATAACGAATAACTATTGATATAACAATCTCACTTCCAGAAACAAGTCGAAGCAATAAATATACCTTAGTGGCGATAGATTAGTTTAGTAAGTGGGCGGAGGCTTGGATTCTATCAAATCAGAAGGAAGTTATAGTAGCCGAAACATTAACGAAGAGACTTTTTAACTTTTTGGAATCGCGTTCTGACCAACAACAAAATTTCGATTCAGCCTTATTATAACATATTTGTGAGTTGTTAAAAATACAGAAGACCAGGACTGAAAATGATGATCCGCAGTACCAAAACCATGGGGAATTATTTGTCAAAGGTAGACTCAGACCTTTAATAAGACTGCGATTAATATTTACGTCTATTCTTAGTGGCGCATCCGTTGGATGTACATGAAGCAACAGGCAAGACCCAGAAAAATGGTGCTGTTTGGACGAGATATGGTTACCGTATCATCTAAAGTTCGTGGAATGGTTACAATCCAAAAATATATCTTTTAGTAATGTTCTGTCAAAAGCAAAGTTATTACTATTAGTTAAATGTCATCAAAACACAGACAACTGTAAATATGTCATTGATGAACTTGCTTTGAATTATGGTCATCG
>JAHWXV010225991.1:0-19761 GCA_024586415.1 Phrixothrix hirtus | reverse complement strand
GTACATTTATTACTATCTTATTCGATTGCGGCAATATCGTTACACAAATAAAAATTTCATAGGGAAAATATTAAACAGATTAAGAGCGTATGTTTTAAAATTAGTCTCACTTATACAGGGCGTCCTAAATAAACGTGGCGCATATTACCGCATTTTTTAAACAGAATAATGTACATTTGTTTCTCTACATCGGAGTATCATTAGACTCTCTCCTTAGTCCTAAATTTATTTTACCTTAAAATGTGACATTGCCAAGTAATTAATTTTTTTAATATTTTTTTGCCGATATTAATAGTTTACTTACATTTTAATAGCCGCTTTACGATCCTTTATCTTTTTTTAAACATTTATGAGAATCTTAGCTTTGACTACTTTATTTCACAATAGTATAATATTTAGTTTTCTCTTATAGAGTGTTCAAAATTGATATTTAAGTATTGACAATTTCAATGCTGACGCATCTCATTTTTTTAAATGGAACACTCCATGTTCCGTGAGATGTATCGATACAGTATTTTGATTTTATATGAAAATATTTACGTTTATCTCTAACGGTCTCTCAAAAACTATTATTAAACGAAAAAATTACTAAATTTTTACTCATGCGTTACAACTCTTACGAGAATACTTACAGATCTTACAAAATTGATATAACCAATGCTTAATGGTAGTACACGGTATAAGGTTCTCAGTAAACTTTTAAATTATGAATCAAAAAATTTCTCTAATATAATGAATGTTTAAAATGCCTACCATTCTGTTCCAAACATAGATCTACCTGTTTTGCAAAAAATCGTCTGACTTACTGAAATATAGCAAGTGGTACATCTAAAGTACTCTTGTATTCGCTTCACCATATTTTCTCTAGTTGTGGCCGCAGAACGTTACACGTTGCCTTAACGGTTCCTCACAAAAAGAAATCCATTGGTGTTAAGTCTGGCAATATAAGTGACCATGCAGTGGGACCTACAAGTATAAACTTTAATAAAAGACACAATCCCATTATTTGACATCCCAAATCTTGCCTACTCATTCACTCATGAGCTGATGCACCATGCAGATGCAGCCATTTCTGATTCCTTATAAAATTAGGAACATCTTGAATCAGGTGTGAAAAATTGCCTCTAAGAAATTTAAAAAAATTTCTCCTGTTGTCGATTTTCATAAAGTAAGGACCAATCATAAAATCATGCACTATTCCATCTCAAACATTGATATGAATTCCATGGGGTTTTTGAGAAACATAAAAATGACAGTTGTCTATTTACAAAATCATTTCTATGTACATTCATTAGTAAATAGCAGAAACTTAAAAAATCCTCATTTTTCGCTGTTTGATGTACCCATCGAAAAAAATACATTCTTTACTCAAAGCCGTTTTCGATAAGTTGTTGATGTACCTGAGCAAGATTTGGATGAAATTTATTTTGTTTGTACGTTTCCCAAATTCGTACTTAAGTGATTTACACTAATTTCTAGATTTTTTTACAACCACAATGGCAATTGCTAACCTGTATCTTCATTTAAAACCGATTTTGTTCAGGGTGTCTTTTTGTATGCTACACTTCAAGTACAATCAAATCCTTCTTTTACATTTCTTAGCATCCTATTGTCAGGATGCCCCCTATCCAGTTATCCTTGCAAATAGCCTCGTGAAGCTAAAAAGCAGTTCCCATCCCACTCACCAATAATGTAATTGATTTTGTCACAATTGGCATTAATATGTCTTTATTGCAAGGCAAACCAATATAATTATTAAACATCAAAACGGAAATATACCTGACAACATAAAACAAAGGAATTATGGCCACTTATTCATTTAAGATTTTATTATTTTAAATTGAAGCAAGTATTTATTAACATCACATTATAATTCCTATTATTATTATTAATTTTATACACGTTATTAGAAAAATTGCAATAGAAGATACAATAGAGAGCCAAAGGGTATACTATTCTTATATTTCATTTAAAGAACCATACTACCTTCTTTGAATCCTCCTAAGAGCTGTAATAAGGTAAACAATTAGTCGTTATTCGTTTAATAATACTTTTTGAGAAAACAGTTATAGATAAAGGCAAATATGTTGATATCAAACCAAAGAAAAATAATTGCTGTATTGATAAATTTCAGTAGATATAGGGATTCAATTTAAAAATATGGCGTCAGACAGAATCGGAAATTTCAATACTTAGATAACAATTTTGGACATTCTGTACAAAAGAAAATTAATATTATACTATTGTGAGATAAAGTGGTCCAAAATAAGATTTCCCGTAAATTTTTATAAAAAAGTAAGGAACCGTAAAGTGAATATTAAAATGTAAGTGAACCATCGATATCGGCAAAAAAATACTTAAAAGGTTAATAACACGAAATGTCGCATTTTAAGACAAAAAAATTTGAGGGTAGAAGAGAGGACTAATAAAACTCCAATTTCGGTAATCAAATTTATAAAAATTACTGTAATATGTGCCAGCTTATTTAGGACGCTCTGTTAAACTAATTTTAGAATATACCCTCCTTAATCTCAGTGATAGTCTCATTGTCAAATTTTTTATTCATTTAACGATGTAGCCGCATTCAAATAATGGAATACACTAAATGGACACTCTGTATAACGCTTTCAATAATTATTGCAATTTTTCAGAGAATTTTCGAAAAGTTCCCACAATTTCCATTTCGTTATTTTTTAATTCTAAATTAAGTAAATACATACAATATAATAGAGCAGGCGGCCTAAAATTGGGGAACTTTATTTTATAACTTCGAAATGTTAGGAATACAGCTATTTTCACCAGGTTTTGAAAAGGACATCCATATGGCATTGAAGTTCATTTATGGTATATATTTGAGGTCAACTTTCAAAATTTAACATCATTAGACCAGTAGCTTGCTTTGGCCGCAATATAGTGAGGGGAGGGGGCATAAAAGCTTCTTTCAGTTGGATATGATTTATTATTTTGAGATGGTTTCATGATTTAGATGGGCGCGCAGCTTATGTTCATTATTGAGACATTATTTGTAAACGATAAATCTGCAATTACGACAACAGTAATTCATATCCACATCGTTTTCAGAAGAAACTGTTCTGTTCCAGTTCAAAGAACCCAAATTTGTACAAGATGAAGTTGTAGTGCTGCAAGTATGGTATTAAAAAAATCACACGAAAGACCTCGGAGTATGTAAATGCTTAATAAAATCTACGATGTGAGAAAATATGTTGCTCAAAGTACGCTTCTGCTTTTCAAACGGTTGGTTCAAATTTGAGCAGAACTTACATACTGAACTTGCGTTTCATTCATGCTAAACAGTGGTTATGCAGAAGCTTAATAAATTCGACTGTAAAAATGTCTTATCGTGTTCGGAGGATATTTTGCATAATGATCTAGGAAATGTCGTTATACTAACAAGTAACTAAACTTCCATTCACTTGTATGGGCGTATTAACAAGCAAACTTTTCGCTATTGAACGGAAAATAATCCTCAACAGCTTCATGCAAATCCCCTATATAGAAAACATATCAATGTGTAGTGCTCTATACTAAATTTTGTTGTTTAAAGTCGTTACTTCTATGAACAGAGAAAACTAGCGCATACAAAATTCTTTATGTCTATGTGGATATTGCAAGAAACTTACTAAAACTGAAAATCTAGGGATTCAGAAATACAGTTGGGTTATTTCAAAAATATATAGTCATCAATTATCCAAGAAGATCAATGGAAATTTTTATTAAAATGTTTCTAATGCACTTAATGTAGTACGGTAGTGTTGTCTAGCCTAAGCAGTCACCTGATTTCCACCTATGATTTTCTTTTTAGTGATAACTGAAAGCTTAAGCTTATGATGAAATTAGGGTCGTTAACATCAATATATTACTACAATATCGCCAGGAACGTGCATTATGAATTACAGTGATCGTGGATCTAAATCGAAACGATAGTATTTTCAAAACTAATTGTCAGTGGAAGCAAACTGTACTCTATGAATTTTTAGATTGCGAAACAAAATTTTGAATATCACTTTTCATACCGTTTTCGATTAAAATTCAAAATCTTGCTAATTTTTATACTACACGCTGTATACTAAATATAATTATTTCTTAGTACCATATAAATAATTTGATTTTGTACTATTTATATTTATTTTTAGAAATACAGCAGAAAGTCACCTAGAAATATTTTACTCTCATATAGCCTATTTCGCAGTCGATTTTAATTTTAATTAAAAAATGACATGCACTATTAAAAAAATGTTTAAATATTTAAGGGACATAATAGTATGAACGAAAACAAGTAAAGAAGTCTTAATTAATATGCGTCCAGAAATCAACAGTTTTCGAGACAAGAGGGATTTTCATGTTTGTAATTTTTTTGTAGTTTTTAGCGTTTAGCGCTATAAAACACGATTATTACAGTCCTCCTTCCTTCTTCCATTTTAACACAGAATCTACATTTTTTCAAGAAGAAACTCCGCGCCCTTTCTAAAAGGGTCGATTGTGCTCGAATTATTTAACAACATTATTTAATTTGCTGTTGTAATTCGGCAAGATTATTTACATGTGTTGCGTACACCAAACTTTTCTATTAACCCCTAATATAAACATCTAAGGAAGTTAGGTCAAGAATAGGACGCCCTAGGCCCATTCATCTCCTATTAAATGTTTGGTTCATGTTCTCCCTAACAGCAAGCGTATGTATAGTACTAAACTGATAATGAAAGTTGTGGGGTTTTTTGATTTTTAAAAACGAAAATCGTTCTTATCTCGAAAACGATTGATTTGCTAACATTTTTCATTAGGACCCTTTGCTTGTTCTTGGTCGTACCACATGTCCGTTAAATATTTAAACATTCTTTTAACAAGGCGTATATGTGCCATTGAATTTAATTTTAAGAACTGCTAAATTTTCTTGTTTCTTAATTTTCTATTCTCCTTTGTTAGAGGCTACAGACACATTGCTTTCAACATATTTAGTTGTATGAAGCATACATATTTCTAATAAAAACCTGTAGCGCATATATAAGATCTGGTAAATTAAAATATTTCAAGTTAGTGCTCAAATAATGAAATATCAATAAAAAATTATACACCTTAATTGTCGATCCAAATCAAAGTATATAGCTAGTGTATCGTAAATCCATTACTGTCGCTAGTATTTCTCCTTTAGAGGAAAGGTTCTAATACTGTAAAAGCGAAAAAATTATTAAACCTAATTAATATTTTGCCATATAATAGTTTCACTTTATTAATTACAAAATATTATCAGCTGTATGCATAGTCAAATTACGTTTAAGTGCATTAGTACCTGCTACAATTGACTATGCATATTGCTAAATATATTCAAGGAATCGAAAACAATTCACATAATTAGCTTTGTAACATTCCGTTCAATTAAAAGTGTGCTTGTCACCATATATTTGTAGATGTTGAATTAGACTGTTTCTCAAATTTCTGAACAGTTTGTAATTTAAATGTGTATTGACGCAAGCAAACTTCATATACAAAATAGAAATATTGAATCCAAAAATAACATTTAATAACTATTTTGGGAGGCTTCTATAACTTCCAATATGTTTCTCTTGCAAATGTGTTTGAACTTGATCCCGACGTTTAAACCTTTTAGGACAAAATATACATTGATATTTAGGCTCTTTGCCGCACTCATGGTAAATATGCCTTCTTAATGTTTGTTGTGTTTTATAAACTTTTTCACACCTCGGACATTGAAAATTGTAATTTTCTTTTTTCATATGAAGTACATTTAATGAAGTTGGTAATAGCCCTAAAATATATATAAATATTAAACTAAAGGCGCACGTTTCTATTCTATAATATAAATTCATGACAATATTTAAATACTCAGTATAAGCAATACATAAAAAATATCTAACAACCTAATATCCATGTCTAACCGCTATGTTTGTGTAGATAATTACATTCCTATATAAAAAAACACCATAAACAAATGGCAATTTTGTAAGTTTTTAGTGAAACAATAGGAAGGTGCTATTATTCAGGGAAGAAACTTTATTTATCTTTATCCTAGTCACTTATTCGTTATACATAGTAAATATAGATGGCGGTATAATCCGTCAACGTGACACCTAATTTCATTTTGTACGTCCAAAATTACTTTTAAGGCTTTTGAAATTAATTATTAGATATTTTAACATCTACAATTAGCTTTTATATAATAACAGTACCCTATAATTAAAAAAAATGGTTTTAGTAAATTTTTAAATGTCCAACGATACCACATTGTTAATTAAAATTTATGCTAAGTAATATCATTGGGGATTTAACGTTGTCTAACGTTGCCATGCGCCCTTGTTCATCAAGTTTATTTGATATTCTAATTCCATCTCAATAAAGGCATATTTACAAATGGACACCAAACTTCATCAAGAATTAATTTTCCATTTAAGACATAAAATAATATATAAAAACTGTACTTTTAGTAATTGTATTTTAAATTAAAATTAGCAAACATTTTGCAACTGAAGTTTTTATTTTAAATTGCATAAAATGGTTGAATTTCAACTCTATTTATTATTTTGTAGGTGTGAAGTTATCTCATTAAATTAAACTAGAGCTTGCGATTTTGTCCGAATAAAATGTAATTTCAAACTCTCTAACCTTTTTGACTGAAGCAATACCACATTAAAAAGTATCACAATTAAAGTTGATCGACCCTTATACTCTCGCTATTTTGTTGAGTGACAGTTTTTCTCGTCGAATTGCTAGGCAACAAGTTCTCTTATCCGACAAAATCACAAGCGCTTTTGTAATTACACCTTCGAAAATTCTTCACATATTGTAGGCTTCGAATTACCTAAAATTAAAATATACGTTTCAATTTATTTGGCAATATACTTTATTATTATATTTAATTCCGTATTAAGTGATAACAATTATGGTAATATAATTATTTTCAAATTTTCAATTCTTAAAATTTTAATATATGGCGACAATTGAAAAACGTATAATTATTTCTATCTAATTTATATCTTGCCAATTCTGTACAGATTTTGTATTTTTGTAAGGAAATATGGTGTTTGGTTCAGCATTAACTTTCGTACAGAGAAACGACTGAAACAATTCGATGTCCCGGGGTAATAATCGCATCATTTGTTTACAATTCAAGGTTAGAAGGACAAATATTGAACACCCCGATTGATAAGCACATTTTGAAACATTTTTTTCAAAATATTGGCAAACATTAGAAATAAGATTTATAGCAACCACTTAGGGGATTTAAGCGTCATTTAACTTATGGAAATTATGTCAGTGGTTTTAAGAGGATAATATAATTAATATCCCAAGGTACAGCAAGGGGCATAATATATAGGACAAGAATAGCAATATTAAAAAATATTTGCCTACCAAAAAATAAGATTAATTTATAGTGTCTATAATCGGCCACGTAAATGTTTATTT
Source organism: Phrixothrix hirtus (assembly GCA_024586415.1). Taxonomy (NCBI): domain Eukaryota; kingdom Metazoa; phylum Arthropoda; class Insecta; order Coleoptera; family Phengodidae; genus Phrixothrix; species Phrixothrix hirtus. The sequence goes on along the minus strand of JAHWXV010225991.1, from coordinate 12,321 downwards.
TCAAAAATAGCGTCCCATTTTTGCAGTCAGTTATAGAAGCTTTCATCGTACGTGTTAAAATTTCTTTCTGTAGCATAGGGGTTATCAATTTGTAAATAATTTGTCAGATATACTGTTTAAGATAACCTCAAAGGACAAAAATCTAAAAGTGTAAGGTCAGGAAACCTGAATAGTCATTATAATTCAATGAAGGGCGAAACGAATTAGTCAGAAAACAACTCCATTGATTGTTACAATGTTGTATTCATATTCCTTTTCCTTCGCACATTATAAAAGTTTTGATAATGTGGAGATACCGTTCTGCATTAATTATGTCAAGCGGGCTCAGTGATCGCTGAAATAATTCGGGACGATAATACGAAAGCTGGCTGCAACGCGCCATGGTTACATGGTTACACACAAGCTGTGTTGTGCAGATTTATAAAGAAACTGATGTTTAGCATCTGATAAATACCAATAGCTTTGCTTGTCCATAAAATCGGTTAATTAAGAATCAGATTAGACAGCAAGTTATAATTCTCAATAATTCTTGCCTAAATTAGGCACGTTGAATTGATATCCAATATAAGTTATGTATTACTTTGCATAAATGGGAAATATCAAGCATGAAGTAGTATTTCTTGAAAACTCCGCGCTCTGTGAACTAATTATTTTGAATCTGCAGATGTGTATTAAAATGTATTTATTTCAATATCTTAAGTTAATATTTCAGGTTACTTCTCTTAATAATTTTTTTTTTATTAAGTATATCTTATATTGAGATAGATAATCGAAACTAACATTAATTAATTCTACAATTAGAACATCTACGCAATTTTAGCGAACATACTTAATTATAGATTTCCAAATTATTCTAATTCACTCTAAAAGCAAATATTCAAGGCTTACTCTTTTCTGTTTAGTTGCCGTCTTCAGTTTCATTTGTGATCAACTTAGTTCAAGTGTCGTCCAACGAATTCGATGTGTGTTACTATTAAACAATGGGAATGTTTCTTTTTAACTCCATCGTCCGAATACTCTTAGTTAAACCTATATGAATGTATATAGTTTCGTTGGTAATTATTTAACTATCAATTTGGTTTATGTGTGAAATTTTAACGCACGAATGATGTATACCATATTAACAAATTTTGAAATTTAGTTAATAAGTAATTGAATGGGATTATGGGATTATCTATCATTCCTTAAATTTGTTCATCTTCTTTTCAGATAATTAGATAATATAATTGCATTCGAATACATGCCATGCAGTTTCTTTATTCTGTTTATTTGTTTTATAAATTTTTAAATATTGCATTACTTATCTTTGCACTTACCTAGTGTTAATTATATTTTATTTTTTAGTCTCAATAGATATTTGTTACAATTTAGTGATTGATTTAAATCTCGAATAATGTTTATAACCTAGTTTATGAAAATCATTTGCCTCGTAGTCATATCTTTTATATTTTAATATGTTCGTTCTATTTAATGGTAGCTAACCCGACAGACGTTGTCCTATCCAAATTTCAATATATTTGTTTGTGATGGTTTTGTGAATTTGTGAAAAGCTATTGGAAATGTATAAACAAAATAAAAATGAGAAAAAAATGTATTTCTGAGTGATCATTGATTTATTTTCTTCCATTAAAATTGAAATTACAATGAATCTCAAGATGTTTTATTTTCATTTCGATTTCGATTGCAAGATCGATGTTCAAGTAAACAATCAATACAAAAAAATGCTTTATTTCGATTGGTTTGCTGTGATATCTCCATTTCGTTCATTGCAATGCTTTATGATATACGACATTCTTTGTTTTGTTGTCTGGCGAGTAAACAAACAAAGCTGATGGTTTTCCGACACGGGAAGGAACAGGCGACATACAATTGATTTTCAACGTTAACGCCGCAAGCACTCAATGACTGCCCTTGTTATTTGTTTATTGTCATTGCTAATACAAACTGCAAGCGTTTAAATGCGAATGGCATATCGGTCGGAATCAGTGGGATGCGTGGTATCAAAACATATTCTCCTTTGTACTTTACTTTAAGAATTTTTGCTTCGATGACGTTGTTCCTTCAGTTTCTTCACCGCAAGCAGGGTGCCATTACAAAGACATGGTTGGTTGATATTTCGCAACATTATGATTACCGATCTGACTTTCAATTGGATATTGTGAGGCGGCAATCCGGACAATTCCAGCGAGTTTAAAAATTCGGTTAGATAGTTGACGACATACAACGACATATAAAAATCCCATAGAAAAAATCACTTTTAGTTTCCCCAATTTTCCGGGAAACTTTTCTAACTTTTCTTTCCCTAAAGCCTTATTTGGACTATTATAAACACTTTTTAAAAAAATTAACCAAATCGGTCTAGCCATTCTCAAGTGATGCGCTTACCAACGAACAGCATTTAATTTTTATTTATAAGTATAGATAAGTTAGCTGATATATTTGTTGTTGTGAGGAGCAGAAACAAGTTTTGTTCCAATAACTTAAAGGCATTTTGTTGCAATCCTTGTGTCCAATAAAAGTGAACCATGAAATGTTTTTCTTTTTTGAGCTAGCTGACTTTGACATGTTTTACATGACAAACTTGTAATTATACCGACGAGTGGCTTATTGTAACAAAAACGAAATGATAAACAATGCACTGACGACAACTAACAATGGTAAGCACCAATTTATAACAAAAAACGTATTCTATTCTATCTAAGCGTACTTTATCAAAATGCTGTATAGATTATTCTCCGTTTTATATTAACTATTAATTTATAAGTTTTGTTAAATAGTTAACTTGGTATTTAGAGATACAAATTTTTTAAATTGATTGCTAGTCTTGATGACTTTCTCGGCATATTTTCTCTTGAGTCAAAAGGAGTTAGATTGAAACCCAATCAAGAATCGCAATTTTTCGGTGAAGGAAACACTATAATAATTACGGCCTTCTCAGATAAGGAAATGAAGTCATGGTCTTGTGAGTTCAACATGTAAAAATTCCTACAGCGGACCTGAACACCTCAAGGCCCGGCTAATTCTAGTAGGATAGGCAAAATAGCCATATCAATTAAAGCTATGGCGTCTCAGTCAAAACATAAAAAATATTCAAATTTGCCTTTTAAAGAACTGCTCCATGTTTATCAGTTACCCAATTTGATAACTAAATATGTACACATATGTAAGTATGTTATTGGGTGTGCATCTGCAATTTCTACTATTATCATTAGGTTTTAAATGTCTGACTAAAATAATATAAACTAAATAAATATCAAACGATTGAGCACACTGTGCTGGTTGTGAGATCCTTTATTATTTAAAAAAACATTAAAATGCTCTTTTTAAAATACATTTAAGGCTATACATTAGATATTTCATTAATTAAAAAATTTATCTGTATGATGAACAATATAATGCATTTTAAGATGATCCTTTCTTTTGGCTTTATAAAAACACCCAGCAATGCCGCAAGCAAATGAGGGTGCTTTGCCGCATTCATATTTTTTATGCTTGCACAAAGATGCTTGGTGTTTGTAAACTCTATTACAAGTAATACATTTAAACTTTTCCACAGTACTTTTCAAGTTACCTAAAACAAGAAATTAATTATAGCAGTTTCAAAAATTATAGAAAAATCAACAATTTTAATGACATTCAACGATATATTAAAAATGCGTTCAATATGTACAAAATTTTGTTTGATTACAATGAAATATATCCTCCGAGTAAATACTTCTTTTTAAAATTAAATTAAAATATAAAATTTCATACGAAGTTTTTGCGATTTTTTTGTGATATACATACATAAATTGACTTTGAGTTGTACCAAGAAATTTATATTTGTAAGAATTCATATCTATTTCTTATAAACAGTGCTGGATTTAGAGCAAGTATGAAACGTATTTCTAAGTTCCACATAATCGCAATGAAAAAACTTAATGTCTTAAAAACTTTTCGGATTTGTAGAAGTCCTTTATTTTACAAGTATGGTCATTTTAATTTATTTGTTTCTAGAAGAAACGCACTATCTTGGTGTCATGAATTAGCGCAACTAGCCATTTATTCTTAAATACCGTCGTTGATACCTAAAAGTACTTAATCCGCTCCCTAAGGAGCAATTCCAAATCAGTTCAGCAATAAAGATCAAACACAGTGTTTGTATGTTTAGAAAACCAAAATGTGTATTTGGAGAAATTCATCATTTAGATTTACAATTTCGACTTCTACGTTAATTTTTAGTAGACCTTTAAAAAACCAGCGCAGAATAATTAATTGTATCTATGGAAAAATGATTTTCAAGAAGCAGTCAAACAATATATGCGTAGATCATTCTACAATTTTTATGTTTCTATGATAGTACACATTACTAAATCAATTGGATTAATCCAAAAGTGATTACTTTAAAGAATGTCCGATTCACTCCAAATGCTTGAAAAGCACTTAGAGCGTTCAACCCTAAATGAAGGCAAAATTTTGATTTACTTGGCTTTGAATTTTAAATTTATATTCAACAAAAAATCTAGAATTTTCTAAATTATCATTTAGGTTTAGGTTGACTAAGTTATCTACTGAAGAGTTGAAATTATTTGGGGTCAAATGAAAGGCAGCCTACTTATTCCTTAAAAACTTAAAAGTTATCTAATACTTTAGTCGAAAGCGATCAAGCATTAGCTGAAAATAAATTTTAATTGTACTAAATATTTCAAAATGAGATTTGTTTGTTTTATAACAAAAAGCATTAAGTTAATTAAACTATAAACAAGAAATGAATATAAAGCTCACAAATAACAAAATAAAAGTCTCTCTGCAATAGTTACAAAATAATCATAAATAAAGCACAAAGGAGAATGTGTAATTAAAACATTTTATTGAGTTTAATTATTATAAAAAATAAAAAATTAAATTAAATTAAAATTAATGCAAAGTAAATTAAAATTATATATTTAACTTATATTTTGTTAAGAAAGACTTATGCATGCGCACGAAATTATATTCTTTTAAATAAATATTAAAATTATTTAAAATTACATGTATTTTTCATCGCCTCTACGCATATTGAAATATGCCTCTAATTCAGCAATTTGATGTTTAAATTTAAGTATAAAGAGAAAATATAAAGAACCTAAGTTATATATATATATATATATATATATATACATGAATTCAATACAGGGTTGCTTTAAAATAGTTGCTGAACTAAAATGGCCAACTACACGTAATACAAGAGACGCATTTTTCAGGTTATTAAATTCCATTAAGCCCTTTTTCAAAATTGTTGCACATGAAAACATTTTATGAACTGCTGGAATTTGTCACAACTAATTCGTTGCAAACAGTCAAGAAAAAAGCGGACCTATTTGCTTAAATAACAAATTAAAACAACATATCGATTTCACTTTGTTTATTTTCTAATAAATGGGCACTTGACCTACACCACCACAAATAAATCACCTAATTCTTACATGCAAGTGTTCTTAAAAAATTACATTCGGGATTTGTATTAAAATTATTAGAGATAGTTTAATTTACAAACAAATAATTACTAGTGATAACATTTAAATTTAATAGTTGTTTAAAGATGACTTTCACAAAAAAAAATACGAATTGAGATTACCGTAAAGCACTCAGGTGAGCCCTTTTTAATTCTAAAAGGTTGTTTACTTTTCAACAGAAAATTTCCCTGTTTATTTGCTTTTTAATATTTCCGAAATTGAGTAATAAATAATTTCAAATTATCTACGTAAAATTGAATAGCTGATAATTGTTTTCCAGTGTTTTCAAACTTTAACAGAAGGTACAAAAACGTATTCCAAAGGGATATTATGTGTTCTTATTTTGTCAATAAAGCTTTTAGTTTAAAAATAATAAAAAAAACATCAAACTAATTGTATAAACTAAGCGGTATTTCCTCTTAATAACTAAGTTTTTACCGTTTTTTGATTATTTTTGCTTCCACAAAAAGTATTGGAAAAGTAGATAATAAACATGCTTGAAAACGTGCACAATTATGTAAATCTAATTTAATAAATTGAAATGGAGTTTTTTAATGAATTTCATTTACACTAAATGTTTATCAATGTGCATTGCAATGACATGTAATATGAGTAGAACTGGAATAAACATATAATGATGTCATAGCAAACTCGCATAAAGTTTGTGACAATACGTATTGCAAATCAGAAGTTCTTAAAAAGCTTTCCAAGAATTTTCTAAATTCGACTGTGCCCAAATTAAAGCTGCTTAATTTTTTTTATTATTTTTTTGTAAATGTATGGGGCATAAGGAATAATCAGTTAAAATATCTGAAAGTATTTCAAAGCAACCCTATATAACTTAAAAAAATAGATAATGAACTATACAAAATAGATTATAATAATACTCTAAAAATAATCTCTCTAATACTTATTAAACATTATTTTGACCAATATTTGAATTTTTCCTAAAATATGAAGTATACATTTTAGGATTTGTTTGATATATTTGTCTAGATGTCTTACTAATACAATATACTAATTCGTCATAAACTGATACAATATTAAAATAATTAATAATTAATTCAATTGTAAAATAGAAAATTATACGATAAAATTAATTACAAAAAATAAAGCAGAAATATATTATGTTTGCCATTCTGCTTTAACTAACTGACAAAAACTTGGAGAATGTATTCTTTCAACATGTCGTCTCATATGAATTTTTTGTTTAGCTTTATAGGAACAAAAAGAGCATTTAAATGTTGCTTCCTTGCCACATTCCCATTTTTGATGATTGCGAAGGGAACTCCTTAATTTATACTTACGTCCACAGTCAGAGCAGGCAAAACCAGAACCATCAAAGATATATGTTCGTTTTCTATTAGATATAGGAGATATAGTTAATGCCAGATTTGAATTTTTCATATTTTCACGCATAAGTAACATTGGTAATACTAAACTGCCAGGCAAGTCTTTTCTGGTCCTATTTTTTCCTATGCAAATAAAATTATTAGAACAAAATAGCTAAAATGAGCACTCTTAGTTTCTACTTACACAGTTGGCATATAGAAAGCTGAAGATAAATAGATATACGTTCAGTGTCGTCACCATAACCTATTATCAACTACAGTTACTACATAAGCCATATTAGTAAGAAAGGAAAATAAATTTGCTTGATGTTTTCATGCTGTTCTTAAAAAATATTAATAAATATATCGAAAACGTGTATGTGACGTTAAATGATAATAATAACTAAAAACATTCTGAAAAATTAAATCCGAAAGGATCACAGATGATTATTCTATACACATAGTGTTTTCTTTCTCAGTGTTTATTTTATAATTATGTTACATACAAAGTTATAAATTTATAAAGACTTTAGAACTTTGCATTTACTAACAAGGCAATAACCAAGTTTAATCAAGATTCAATATAGACTTTTCATCATTTTAAAAAATTAAGAACTATCCTAAACATCATTAATTAAAACCATAAATTATGAATAAAAGCAAAAAATAAAATGTCTCCGTTGCAGGTTAAAAAACACTACGCAATTACATACATACAAAATATTCCTATCATTTAAAGCACATTTTGACAATGAAGATTCTACTAAACTAACACAATTAATTAAAAAAATAAAAGCACTTTTATTTGAAGTATCAAAATACATTTTATATAATTTAATGGTCCGTAAATTGTTAATCTATCCTTCATAATAAATTTCATTATTTTAGTTGTAACTATAGACAGTCGCACCTATACCATACATTACACCTATCACTACATCCCCTATAAACCTACTGAAGTACAATCAACTTCATTGAGGGTTAACAATTGATTTGAACCTAACTTAAAATGAAAGACTTCGCAGATTTTAAAATTAGACTTACAATTGGTAATTAATCAATCAAGTATTAGAGAAAATGACAATTGAAAATAGCATTGCACATGTAAATGATCTTAATACATGGACATAAAAACTGTGAATTAAAATCGGTATCCCTAGTGCATCAAATTTTATCATAGTAGCCTGTTTTGCGCTATTATAACAATGCAAATTTATTCGACGTGTATAATAAGTAACTCAATGTTTCTGAAGTTAAATCGTTTAGATGCTTAACAATGAAATGACAATAAATTTCATTACCGTAATATAAATGAAAAAAAAATAAGAATAATTGAATAATACACAATGCCCAAGTCATAAGAGGCATTATTTAACACTTCTGTACACGGGCCCTTAGTGAATATAAATCTGTAAAAAATTTTAATCTAGTTCAAAGAAAATTTTTCTAATTTTCTCGTAAATATTGTTCGCAAATCCATCATGTGTAGAATTTATAACATAGAAAGCTTTGACCTATTTATTTAATATCATATTACTGTACTCTGATCGGTTTGTTTTACTATTTAAAAGCTTGTACAAAGGAAAAAACCACATTTCATCCTCCACCTTAAAATCGTCAGAAAACATGCAATCTTCACCAAATGCATGGTTTTCGGCATTTAATAAAATAACGATCGGTTAAGTATCATCTCTGGGTATTTCTATTCCCGTCTTCTAAAATATTTCTTTCGACATGCCTTACGTGGTAAGCGCAGTGGTGTTGACATACTTTATTTAATGACATGTCCTAAATTTAAGTTACATCTTGAGGCGTAGATTTTACTTTAACAATTTCTATATCAAAATTACACTTTAATTTCGATCAAACTCCTTCTATGGTAGGTTTATTAATTTTATAATGTTACGACTGCTTTCTTCTACATACACGTTTAAACGATAAAATAGTATGAAACTTTTGGAAGATTTCAACATAAAACTTTCCAGCGATAAACTTCCATATAATTAGTCGGAAAGGTATGCTTCGAGTTTCCAACCACTCTACCACCATATTGTTTGTCCAACTTTGGCATGTTCCTGGTTTTTGTTATCGACAGTGTAACTCGGATTGTCTACAATGATTACAGATAGTTGTACTAAATTTGGTATCACTTCATTTTTAAACAATTACTCAAATTCTCCGCGTTCATATTGTCGTAGTAGCACACTTTGTACCACTTTTTAAAATTAAATTCGAATTTTGAATAACCCAATTTTCATTTATTACGCCTAAAATTGTACCTGAAAAGGAAACACAAGTTTACTCGAAAACGTAGAAATCTAATATGCATGTTTATTTGTAATAACCATGAAACTAATAAACCGAAATGCATATTAATAATTGTAACCCACTCATGTTCCTTTACTGAAAATTCATGTTTCATCCGATAATGCCTGTTAAAATGTTTCATTTTGTTCGTTGAATATTTCCGCAGGAATTTTAATCATTTAACTTCTACATGACGAATCTATAACAAAAACAATTTTTGGTAGTTTCTTAAACCTAAAACCAATTTTATATATCCAAATATGTACTGAAGAAGCACTACATAGAAAATCTGACCACTATTCGTGAAATCTTTTTAACAGCTAAGCGATGTTTTTCACTGAACAATATATTATGCAAGGAACTTTAAATAGAAGGTGTTAGTTTTGACTTATTTTCTTTAATTTTCTTTGAGTATATTTTTATGTAGAGTTCAACAGATAATGCGACCAAGGATTTGATTTCGTAAAACCTTCTATTCTACATTTACAAAGCTTCTGCTGCTATGGAAATTTTATCTTATGCTTTACCAAAATCTTTGTTAGTACCCAAGTGATAATAATCAATAGTTCTGACATTTTAACTTATAACAGAAGTACCTTATAGTTTATAAAAACAGTTCTGTACAATTTACTATAAAAAATCGTGTTTAAAATTTAGGATGATAACATCGCACCGAAAGCTTCAAATACAATGACTTTGAGATGAGTTGCCTACAAAGTTACTTACAACAAAGGAGTATTTTATACTTTTCTAGTTAGTTCTGATATTGTTAACGAAAAAAGTTAGTCAAAGTCATATTGAACTGCTACTTCTCAAGAAGTAAAAAATAAAAAGTTCTAAGCAGTTTTGGTCGGCGTTCTGAATCTAGAACGATAAGATCTATAAGTATTTCAAATAAGATGTTTCTGTGAAGTTAACAGAAAAAAGTTACATAAACTTTTAATTTTGCAAAAATGTGACGATCTAAAAAATTGAAAATTAAAAGTGTCAGTAGTTCTTGTCAAAGTTCTGGATCTAAAATGAAGGGATCTACGACATTTTGTCATAAAATTTTTCCGTAAAGTCAACGCGAGTGTTACCGTTGGCCATTCGATAAATATAGAAAGCAGTATTTAACATATTTTGAATTTGTACTAAAAAACCGTTCATTTAACCAAAATTAGCAAATCTTGTAACTTATCAATTTTCCTTAATTTACACTAACATTTTAAGTTTTAAGCAAAACACGTTTTAAAGGTTATTAAATACAAGGGATGCAGTGGTACACACTTTTCCGATTTTCCCAAAATGGCGCATTTTGTGAGGATTCAATAGACAACTTTAAAAAATTCGTATTCAGAAACCAAGCAGTATCGTACACGTATTTTCATCACAAGTAAGGTGTCCCTATGCACACAGATATGTTTACCGTATTATATCTTCTGCTGGCTATATAAAACAAATTTATCCCATAATAATGGAAGTTTTGTCGTTTTATATCAAGAATTACGGCAACAACAGTTTTCAATTTTTAGGACATCGTCAGATTTTTGCAAAACTAAAAGTTCATCTAACTCTTTTTCTGTTGACGCGGTAGAAAAACTTACTATGAAATAGTTAATAGATTCCGTCGAACCCCATCCACAACTCCGACCAGAACTATTAGAACCTTAGATTTTCAATTTTTCGCAGACTTTATCAAGCTATTCCTTAATATAACTTTTTTCTATTGATTTCCCGGGAAAAATTCATAACAAAAGGTTATATACCTCGCTATTTTGGATCCAACACTATATCCATTATAATTCCTGGAATTTTCAATGTTTTACTTTTTCAATAATAGGAATTAAATGTTTTTCTAATTTTTGTGTTATTAACACCAGAACTTTCTGAAAAGGTATAAAGTACTCTTTATTACAAGTAACTCGACAGGAAACTCATATCAGAACTATTGTATTTAAACGCTACAGTGCAGTTCGATGTTAATATACCTAATTTTAAACTCGATATATTTTATAGTAAATGGCCAGAACTCGTTTTAGACACTATAAAGTACTTTTTTCTGAGCTAAAATATGTCAAAACTTCTATCAGAACTATTGAGCATTATCATTGGGGTGCTAACTTCACAGAGGTTACTACTATTAAATTCAAGTTATGCAGATTAAAGGTAATAAAGGTTAAACTTATATAATCTGAAATAATGAAGAATTTCATGTCCTCATTGGTTCGAGTTAATAAAGCAATAATTTTTAGAAGGCACCCTATATAATTAACCGTGCCTAAACGTTATATTAAATTATATAAATTAACTTTATTTGAATAAATCATTAACACTTTCATCATCCTGGTCTTACTTTAAGACAATTGCGGATAGGTACGTGCTAATATTAATTGAAAAGCTTAAATTTATTCGTTAACTTTAGAATGCTTGATTACAATATAAACAAAATACTACTTTAACAAAAAAATAAAATATCTTACAGCTTGTTAAGCATAAGAAAAACTCATGCCGAACCAACTTTCCAATGTAAAGTAAACAAACAGAAAACTAGTAGTGATATATTTGAAATGGAAATGTATTTCAACGCAAAGTTGATTGTAATGTACTTCCAATATTTCTGTCATAAGCTTTTAAACAATATTTCTAATATGTAATTTATATTAATTTATAAATATTGGGCTGTATAATGCATGATTTAGTTGCACTCCAGAGTAAAAATATAACAGAAGATAATTAATAAACTATATTTCTATATTTATTTCTGTACAATATATACGATGTGTAGGGTACTGTAGTTCAAAGGTGATGGTTACACACTCGCAAACGAAACAGTGCGAATAGTATATTTCATTGTAGTTTAAAATTGAAGATTTAACTTTTTTCCTTAAAATTTTCTTTGCACATATATTGTAATAATAATGCTACAACTTTTTTCGAATAAAGACAAATTAGCTACTTAGTAGTATTTAATGAAAGTATTTGTATTTGATAGTAATCTGTGTTCACTCTTTATTTAATATTAATCTTATAATCAGAATTTTTTTAAAAAGATGTAATGTATATATAGAACAAACTGGCCGTTATTTGTGATAAATCTTTACATCAAAATTTCTAACGTTCTTTGCTATTTGGATTAAAATTTTAGACAGGTTTGTTTAGGCACTACATATATATCTATATATATATATATATATATATATATATATATATATATATATATATATATA
>JAHWXV010225889.1:0-11808 GCA_024586415.1 Phrixothrix hirtus | reverse complement strand
CTCCATGATGTTGTAGGATTGCGAAAGTCTGGATCTAACATTGTATGATAAGGAGCTTGATCAAGAACAATTACTGATTTCGCGGGAATCACAGTTAGTATATGCCTGAGCCATTCTTCATAATGCTGTTTATTCATTTCATCATGGTAATCGTCTGATCCTTTTTTACCAATGAAGCATTCCAAACAACCTAATAAAAATTCATTTCCATTACCTATATCTAAAATAATAACTCTTTGTCCTGCCCAAGCGGACGTTTGATTCCACCTCTGTACCCATTAACTCCTTGAATGGTTCCCCGTAATTATTAAAGCTATCACGGATTTCTGGTGTAATAATTTCTACCTAGCCAAATTTTTTAGAGTGATTTGCGCCGCACCATGTTTCATCAGTATAAAATATATTTCAACCTGCGTTTCTGTATCTTTTGATAGTTGATAAGTAGTCCGCTCGTTGAACAGCTATACTATTTCTCTTCATAAGTATCGGTTTACTTTCTAGTTTTTTATAGATAAAGTTCATTTATTTTACCCATTTGTTTAGCGTGGAAGTACTAACTTAAGGAAAGTCAGAATTATTGTCTTTTATGCTTTGCTTCAATTCCTTTATGGTTGGAAATTATTTTTCGATATAAAAAAGGAATATTTGTCTTCTCATAATGCCTTTCATGAAATCATCAATTTCTATCTTAGGCCTACCACTTCTGGGTTTAGCTGTGTATCATTATGCTCTTTTACTTAAAAACTTAAATAGTTATCACAAGATCGCTGCATGGATTTCCTTTATCAACATCTATTAATTTGAAAAATATTTATCAACAAAATCGGTTGGTATTATTGAAACCATCAAAATATGTTTACATTATTATGCAAAGCATAATTTCTTGTAACAGAAACGTGTTTGTCGCTTACCTCAAAATGATCTTCAATGCGGTTAGCTACGAATTTACACATCGACAGCAGTTATCTGCATCTTTTTAAAAATCTTTCACTTTCAATTATAAGAGAACTTTTAATAATTTGTTAAACCAATTAACTTTTGTTGTCCAAATAATGTTAGTACATCTTATAAAAAAGGAAATTTTCAATTTCTATCATAAATAACGAATTGCGGCGAATTTACCTTTTTTTTGTAAAAATAGAGAAACTACAAGTACTTCCTAAACTGTAATATACATCGCCTCTTTTCCAAGATTTCAGCTGTATACTATTCTAATTTCGTTAAATTTTGTTCACCAATAACAAAGTTACAAACTTTTTAAAATAAGCATTCTGAAAACACGCCAAATTATTGTACTTTTTTGTAAAAAATTTATAACATTTACGAAATGGTTTAAGATAACAAAACAAAACTTCTCAATTATAATAACAAATGATTTATTGATAATCTGTAAAAATTACACAAAAATTGGCCTCGCCGTTTTTGAATAAACTGCTTTGAAAGTGAACCGCCAATACTTATTATTTTAATAGTAGTCGATAATAAATTCGTATTTGTACTATTTCTTATTGTATTTGCGATTTTATCAGAATATATCTCTGTGTAATTTACCAGAGATGCCGAATATACGAGAGTGGTTTGGTAAATACGTAGAATTTTATTTGTTATTCAATAGCAGAGCAATTTTAGTCAATAATACAGTATCACTTAACATATTATGAGCACAGATGAAGTTACGATTAGATCTGTCAATTCGTTTTTTGTTTACATGCCAAATTTGAATAGTCGAACTATATCCTTTGTAATATATTTGAAAGGTATGGAAATTCATACCGAAATGGCAAATGCGTTTGGAGAATCTGTTCCTTTAAATCAACGGTTTGTAAGTGGATAAGTGAGTTTCAATGTGTAGCGCAAATATTGATAACGATTCCCGCAGTGGATGCTAAAAACTGAGAAATAGAAAATTCACGATTGAATGACCAGCGAGTAAAAGTGCGTAAAACTGCCGAGGCCATAGGCATCTAAAGACAACGTGTGTGGTATATTTATATAAAGCAGTGCAGGTGAACAAGTTTGTGCAAGATAGGCGCCTCATATGCTAACAACTCATTCGTAGGCGAGTTGCTCAGGAAAGTTTGAATCATTTGACAAATAACAAAGTTGGCTTTGCGCGTCGTTTTATAACTATGGACGAAACAGAGCCATCATCACTATACGCTAGAGACTAAAAAATAGTCAAAGCAGTGTGCATAAGCCGGTTGTTTTGCATCAAATCAGGTAAAGTTGGTTTCATCTGCGGAAAAGGTCATGTCATCGGTTTTTTGGGATTTAAAAGGAACTTCAATAACTAATTATCTTGGCAATGGTAAAACAACAACCGGAGAATATTGTGCAAAACTTTTGGACCGACTAGATAAAGTAATTCGTGAAAAAGGACAGTTTTGCAAAAGGAGAGCAGGTTTTATTAAGAAAATACACCTTCTCACAAAGGTGTTGTGGCAACGGGAAAACAACTAATTGGAAGATTCAGCTCATTCACTAAATTAGCTGCCTCCGTAAGCATTTTTCGTCCAATAAAGAGGCAATTTCGGTCAGAACATAGTGTTTTGCAATTCTTCCACAGAGTCACTTCAGGCATGACAGATTTATTGGAACAGCGCTGCACTAAGTGCATTAAAGTTATTGGGAAACTGTGTTGAAAATACCGCTATTTGAAATACTAAAACTTGTTGTTTTCATTCTGATTCCACGCGTTTTTCAAACCACTTATATTAGTTATAAATATTAATTTTAATTTACTGTATACCCGTGTAATATTTGTACAATCTCCTTCAAATTTAGAGCGATGCTCTGTAAGAACATTAACATTGCTACTGAACAATTTTCATAAACCACTACAAGATGGAGAAATATATCTCCACGATACATTGTAAGCCACATTTGTACGGGTTTAAATACTGCTCATATTCCAATTCCTTTTATTTTGCGACATTAGCTTTTCCATTTTAGGAAGCTTTGGTAAGATTCGAGCAAAAATTTAGCTTCTGGCATTAATAAAAAGTTAAAGTTTACTACTTCTTATATTTAATTTTATTCCTGAACATCTTGTTCTATGTTTTGTTTTCCTATTTAATAAGACGTTAAACTTTCAGAATCGAGTTATTTATGGTAATAGAAAAAATGTTATTTTCTTTGAAAGGTGAACATTGCATTAGTAATTAACGTTAAATATATAGATAAATCCTTGGTATTATAGCTTTAAGATCTTCAAGCAAATAAATTGCAATTTAACAGTAACCAATATTTCGAGCGGGGGCTCCAAAAACACCCGACGATTTAAAACAGCACAAAACTTTCAGGATAGATAGAATCCAACAGGAAAATGAAAAGGCATTGGGGTTACCTGCGCATAACCCGTCCTGAAAGTGGGGAGAGGACCACTTCCGGTGCGAATTCTGTGTCGTAACTCAAATCATAACAAAGAAACTTATTGATTAGGTCAAAATAAAAAGTTTTAGTGCCTTTATATTTGTTTCTAAAATGCACTGGTCTAGAGATATTTCATTTCAAAGTGAAACTTGTTTTGATTTTTGAAGTGGAATATTTCGGGAACCTTGCGTTGCCTAAAAAATATGGCGAGATAAAAAGTTTTTATTTTAATCCAGTTAATAGGATTCATAAATAAAGAAGGTTTGTTTTCATTTAAAAAGGCCTTGAAAATTCCAAGATCACATCAATATACTCTAAATATAATGTTTTAAACTATGAAACTTTTGTTTGATATATTGTTTTCTAAAATGTTTGGTTTTCAAAGTATTTCCATGTATACGATGCGATTACATGGATGTATTTCATGCAGTGGCATGAATTAAAAATAAGGTGGCCAGGTATTCGGAGCAGCTTAAAAGTGGCAACCCATTTTTGCCTATGTTTGAAGGTTTTAAATATTCAACAGCTCATTCAGTTGATTTGTAATTTTTATGATTTGAGTGATGACACGAAATTCAGACCGGAAGTGGCGGTCTTCCCGCTTTCGTGACGGGTTCCGCTCAGAAAACATACGCGCTTTTTCATTGCAGCGATGAGCTCTATCTATACTGAAAGTTTAGTGCTGTATGAAATCGTCGGATGTTTTTCACTTACAGTTTGTACTATTCAAAGTCTTAAGGCATAATTGGGCTATTTTGTTCAAATTATTCTTCCGAGACTATTTTGTGTGCGGAATATTTTATCGTGGCCTTTTTGGCGAGCCTCTTTGTCAGAGTACTTTCATATTAATCAGAAAATGTGTTAATACTGGTGCTAAATGAGGACAACTCCTGTTAAAATCTTAATGATTGGAATTTGAGATTCGCAAATAAACGTCTATAGATCTCCATAAAGTGCCCATATTGGATTTGGTATCCTTTATTTTGTATTATAACAACTGATTTGTAATGAGAAAATCCGAACTTGCAAACTAACATATAAAAGAAATTAAAATTTCTACTAGGTGACTAATTTATTTTGCCAATTAAGCAATTGTTTATTTATTCGAAGAAGGTTAGTCTTCGTATATTTATTTCCTTCTAGAGAAATTTATTTTATTGGCTCCTAGAGGTCTTAACATTAAATCGCAAATTCTCTTTATGCGGTTACTTTATTGGACAGAAGTGTTCCTAGTTTAAATGGCTAACAGAATTTTCTGGCGGCTGCTTTATCATGAAACTAAATGTACGTCAAAAGAATTTGTTTAAAATACAATTAGATTAATTTTCCAAAGCCGTAATTTAATTTCTATGCAGATACATCCTTTATGTCAGCTAAACTGATCGGTATAATTTTTTTGTTCTAATTTGCTTAATGAATTATAGATTGATATTTTACGTTTATCAAAGATAGACCTTATTTTTTTGAATTTGTTTCTTTTTTATCAATTGAAGAATGCTTCGTTTAATGTTATAAATTTTATGATATGAGATCTCACAGAAGTTGAAAATTTAAGTATACCTAATTTGTTTAGATAAACTTATTTTATTCTTAAATTTTGTTATTTACGTCAAGGAAAACAATCTATAGTAAATTATTGATTTTTGCAGTCGTGTCTTTTTAT
Organism: Phrixothrix hirtus; assembly: GCA_024586415.1. Taxonomy (NCBI): domain Eukaryota; kingdom Metazoa; phylum Arthropoda; class Insecta; order Coleoptera; family Phengodidae; genus Phrixothrix; species Phrixothrix hirtus. The sequence goes on along the minus strand of JAHWXV010225889.1, from coordinate 6,773 downwards.
TTATGAACAAAATGAATTTCTTATAAATTACGCCTTGACGATGTTCTTGTTTTATATCGTTGTTACGAGCCCTAGCTTAATTTTTATTCATTTTGATCGCTTTCTTTGTATGGAATGTGCATGAAAATAATTAGTAATATTATTATTATAGAGAATTTTGTAATAAATATTCGCAGTTTCTACAAAAATCTAAAAAAATTCTATTTGTGCATAAAAATGGTTTTTTATCAAGAGGTGTCATTTTAAATGATTAGGAAAACAAAGTATTTTTAAAAAGGGCATTATATTATTATTCCAGTCCAAAATACTGACTATACTGTTCAGTTTTTCAGATACAGGGCCGCCTCAAGGTTTCTTAAACATTTTCATTTTTCTAAGGAAATCTCTCAATAAGTTTTTACATGATTGCCATTCTTTCGCGCGTAAAAATTTGGTATTGTTCTTGAAGATTTGAATAATTTTTGAAACATGGACGTAAACCTTGTCCTTTACGTAGTTTTATAGAGAACTATCTAATTGAGCTAAATCGTACGATCTATGCGCTTCTTCAAAGTCTCCGCGACGAAAAGTTAATCGCCTATGAAACTTTTAATGCAATAAGCACCGTTCACGTTTAAATTATTCACTTCAGGCTTAAAGGAGTCGGTTATCATCGTGCGATAATGCAGATTGTTCATTAAAACGATAGGCACCGCCTTCGTTTTTGAAGAAACCGCATCGCACTCGTTACTGGTGGAAATTTATTGACAATCATTTTTGGGTTTTTCAACCCCAGATGCGACAGTTTTAAGAAAATCAGGGTTGCTTGCTACAACGAACATATAGCTTTGCTTAATGTGTCATCTGAACTTTGTAAGTATGCAGCTCAACACCTTTATGTAAAATACGGCGCAGGTCGGTTTAGAATAGCAACAATTCGATTGATGTGGCTGACCGATCACAGGATTGGATTGGCTCTTCGAGACGCTAAGTTCGCCAAAAGCAGCATGGATTTTCAGACCTACCTCTGCCAAATTTCTTCCATTTTTTAGTGAATTTTCATAATTTCTATATCGTATTCGAGAGTATATCGTTCTGTTTTTGCTAACTATATACTTTTTTACGTATTAGCTGTTAAAGACTGACAGTTGCGAGATTTAAAATATAACTTCTTAATGGAAATGCCTTTGAAATTGAAATCCAAACAAATTTGCAATTTCCGATACCTTAAGGACTAAAATCTCCATCTTTGAAAAGAATCAAGTTAAATAAATGTTATCAACAAATGTTAGAGCGGTAAATCTTTTATATAAGGGTGATTTTTGGCCTTTTTGGCAAGTTTTCCCAAGAAAGTTTGTCACGGGCGCGTTAGGCGTTACGCCTATCAACGGCACTGATGGCCGCTAGCTCTTTGGAGGAGGATGGGTTCCCGATAAAGTACACCAGTACCGTCCAGCGCACTAAAAGGAAGTCGAGGTATAGGAAAAGAACGGGGCGCCACTATTCCAGATGGCCTCTCAAGGTATGGAACTATTCTCGGAATAGATAGAAGCAGTTCCCTGGTCTCTTGTGAATTTGTCCCGGGGTTGCCTTTTGTTAAGTCCCTAAATGTTAATATTAACTTTGATCGTGATCTAAAGGGGGACCTTAGTTAGTACATATCCTCTGAAATGTAAGGTATTATCAATTAACTTATTCTACTGTCAAACATAAAAATCTAGTTAAATGACAAGACCTATCTATTGATAAAGAAAATGGCTTATTTAACCTAAACACAAACAACAGGTTACAAAAAGGTTACAGAATAACTTCCTCGTACCTTGAATTTGGCGTTATTTAAGTGGTACGGGAAGGAATACTCAAAACTACTGAACACTAAAACTAGGGCTACTATATGTATATAGTTAGACACAGTCAACGCAAGTATGCGTCCAAGAACTCTATCCGACGTGAAAATTACATTTCTCTGTCACATTTACTGTAATTATTAGATTCTTAATCGACCCAGACGTAGGAAAAAAACACGCCTGTCTTTTATCCGACCCGAAAACTCTCTGTTTTTTATTTATTATTTATTGTCGTTGTTCCCTCAACAACGCCGTTTCCTAAAACATACGGCGGCAAATTTAAAAAAAAGAAAAGATTTTGTTCATTATTCGTGGAACGCCAACAAAATCTGACAAGTTTCCGTGAAATGCGGTTTGTTTTGTCTCTATTTCCGGTAATTAATAAATAATTAAGGAGATGTGTAGCGCGAAATGTAACCAGTTTTGCAGTTATCAAAATCTTCAACCTGACAATGTTGAACTATCCCAGAACTTAAATTATAATTACTGTTGTATCGAAATAATTCTATCATTAGACTTCATGCGTGCTTCGTCAGTACAAACATAATAAATTTTAGCGCAACAATGTTGAAATGGTAAAATGAATTTTAAGCATGATATGATTAAGATATCGAAAGTTACCACTGCATGAATTATAACGCAGAGGAAAAATATAATAAAAACAAGTCGACTAGATTTCACAGCTCTTTTTTTTTCTGAACACAATAGTAAGTTATAGACGAATGACTCAATCTTTCATTATTTCGAATTCTACATCCTGTTGCTTTAACCTTCATTAGATCGGTATATTAAAACAAATACGACATTATTGTTTTAATATTCTGATTAATTGCACTCATGACTAAAAACTGTGTCTGCAAACTTGAAGTTAATATTATTAGTAATTTATTATTAACGGTGATTTGGGTCGATATACTTGAATCTGCTCAAAATCACCAGATGCGTTTAAATATTTAAAGACCTTGATTTATAAGAACTTGGATACTAATGAGCTTTAGTAATGTGTTCTCAAACCAAAAGAGGAAGACGTGGCAGTAAGTAAATAGTACATATTTAAACTAATAATTTTTTTCGAAAAGGCTACATAAAATAAAGTTTTTGAAGAATTGTAGAGCATTCTTGTTTCATTCTTAAAAACAATAGAATCAAATAAGATTCGACTATTAGTTTTTTATCATTTCTAGCAATTTGCAGGCCCATGCATCTAAACCAGATTAGAGCTACATCCTGGTTGTATAAGTTGCCATTCCTTATTTTATTAAGCTCCAGACCTGAAGAGTCATCCAAAAGAAGAATACGCCCTGAAGAGGTTTAGTAACATGCCTGAAGAAAATTATTTGCAAAAACACGCAGAAATAATAGATAATAGGAAATTATGTACAAAAATAAAAAATGGTAAAAGTCGTGTTATCAGTTTTCGGAACAAAGATTACATTCTTTTAATGAATGTCTTGTAAAAATGTATGAGAGGAAGTCATAAATCTAACATTACAAATTTCAATTTATTAGCCATGTAGATACACGCTATACAGCTGTCGCAGCTAAAATAGTTTAAGACATAATGAATTAGAAAGTGAAAAAATTGCTAATAGTACTCCTAGATATAATAGTACAAAAACTTTTATATAATTTTCTGTACAACAGTGTTGAATAATTTTATCCATTTTCCCAAAAAGTGTGAGATCGGTTTCGCCTGTATGGGGTTCGTTCATCAGTGAAGTGTTACTTACTTTTAGTTATCGTTAACATTTTCGTAAACAGTGGATAACGGAAGAAAGCATTTATACATACTAAATAAGGGTAGATTATAGCGTGAATTATTAATAAAATCTTGGTCTTTTAATAAGACTTAAAGAACTACATAACCTTTTAATTTTAGTTTAAAGAATGAATTAACTTTCGAGTTAATGTAATTAGCCATAGAGATAAAACAGAATTTATAAATTAATATTATAGGCCGTACACAAGTATGAGAAAGGTCGGGTATTTTAGGTTTGGGAACGCTAAAATTAATGTAGTTTCTATTTTAAGTAATTTATTAACAGTACTAATGAAATTTAAATAATTACATGATTAAATAAGTATCGCAACTTAAATTCAGAATTATGTATAACCTCTTTATATTAACTTGATACTAATGAAATTAAAGGGGAAAAGGTTGATTCTGAAGTATTGGTACGTATTGGGCTTTTACTCTAAATTTTATACTAAAATAATATATCGCACAAAATTCCAACGCTTTATGAGAAATTGTTTATATAATAGCAGGCATTTCAGAGCAATTGCTCTTACTCAAATAATTCAGCAATAATGCGTGGTAAAGATGTTTAGTTGGTGCTGTACCCTTACGGATAACCGTTTCAGCTCAGATAAGTCGTATGGATTCCGTGAGAAGCAGTAGTTTCGTTTTATGCGGTTTGGTGCTATAAAAACCTAATACCCTTAACGAAGTATAAGACAGAACAAATTTCTCTAAATTATTTTTTATTATTATTAACTCTTATGGGAGTTCGGCTAAATTTCACTTACGTATAGAAGTAGAATTTTGTCTTGCGTGTCAATAATTTTCAGGAAAAACTTCATGTACGATTGATATAGAAATGCGTATTAAAATTAAATTATTTGACATTTTAGTTTCAGTTTCTTTTGTTACTTTGTTGAATCGCATTTTAAAATTGTATTGGTATTACATATCTGATATAGTGTGAAAGTACTTCCTTATGTGCTTGTGGTTAGTTGGTAGATTTATAAAATTAGGGTTTGTAATTTTTATTTAAGGGGTTTATGTAATAATATCTAATATACAAAGTTACACTCCGTACTTCTGTAAAGTATTGCACTAATGCTTCTTTATTATTCTTTTCTTACCATTTATAACAGAAGAAACACTAGAGAAGAGGATAATAGATTAGAAAGTAGTAAGCTCAAGAATCATTGTTCAAATCATTGAACATAAACTTTAAATGTGCCCCAGGTAATGTGCGGTGCACCAATATATTCAAAGCATCAAACAAACTTGTGCGCTATCGGTAATAATAAACTAAAAATAGGAACACAGGAAATAGGTGTAGAATAATTAATGACATCATGAATAACGAACTCCAGGAATTAAAATTAATTTAATGAACATGTAACTAAAGACATAAACAATCCATTTAAATATAAATTAACTTTAGTGTCAATTAAATGTGAGTAATAACTTAAAAATTAACGAACTTAACCTTCTAGAAACATAATCTAAGAACAGTCAGCAAACTAGATATAAACAGCGTAAAAATAACTACGTTCTGTAAATAAAGCTTTTTCCTAAAATTAGATAAAAATTAAGAATTAATAATATTAGGAACATTATAATTATAAATCGTATTTATCTAAAACAGTTATTAGAATAGAAAAATGCGATAAAGTGTTAAACTACAAAGCAATCCACATTAAGTGGAATACAAGACGTTTTGTAAATTAGATACTTTGACCGAACAATCATCGTATTCAGCATTATATGTATCACAATTATACCAAAATAAGAATTCGTACCTGTCTAAATTAGGTAATTTAAACTCAATAAACATAAGAATGTAGTAAATACACATTTCAATTAAGACATGTATATGAACTTTGTAAACTTATCACCATCACATGACCAATCGAATCTGCATATAAACGTGTAAATATTATTATAAAAACATTCGATTGAATAACTTAAGTTAATGCTATCCCCGTATCTTGAAGCTTACAATTAAGAGATAAATATAGTTGTATAGACTGACAGTTAGAGCGAAGATAGCCTACTACCTTTATCCGGAAGTCCATATCTTCAGCTTACTTCTAAACGATCATATCTATTGATTTAAATATAGGGACGAATTAATAAAATAATATAAGAATTTTATGATAAATTGAAATAAATAATGCACGAGGTAAGTAAAAGGGATAGAGAAGCAACTATAATGTGCGAGTGGATTGAAATAATAGGAAATGGAAGAAAAAGTATGAGAAAATTTAGAATAAGACGAACATAACCCAAAATGAAAGGCAAATATTAGAATCTGCTATAATAAACGAAAAGTAGGAAATACAATTTATAGCCAGAGAGACGGAAAGCGAAAAAGCATAGCGGACTATATGCTGTTAACAAGAAGTATAAAAGGAACAGCAGATAATGTATGGGTAAGCACGTACCATAAACTGGTATTGTTAGAAATTACAACAAAATTTGTCTCACTGATTGCCCAGTGAGGATGCTTATTTATAGAACTCAATTACCATGGAGTTCTGGCAAAAGGCGAAGAGGGAAAATCTAGGTGAAGACATAATAGAAATAAGAAAGGAAGATAAGCGAAAGACATTGAAAGTCATGGTTGTTACAACTGCAACAGAAATATTTGCAAGCAGCAAAAATAATTGTAATAGAAAACGAATTTGGCTGGTGGAATCAAAAGGTGAAAAACAAAATAACTTGGAATAAATATGTAGCACCCAGAAATGTTATGGATAAACTAAAATACAGCAAGGTAATGAATGAAGCAAAGAAGACTGTAAAAGAAAGGCGAAGGAAAGAGGTATGAATAGTGTAACGTCCGTTTCTAAATTTTGAACCATTTAAATTCCCAATCCTAAATTACTATTTTCTACTTACATACTTTCCATCTTTTTAAAATAAATTTTCCTATATCATTTATTTCTAACCTCAGATTTAATTATTTCAGGTTTCGTATTTTGTATTTTAATATTATCCAATTTAGTACTATTAAACATATTCTGATTTACAAAATTCTTTATTTATATATATATATATATATATATATGAATGAATGAATCCTTCTAAATTATACATATATTAATAATGTGAAGGATTCATTTGTCGACTGTTGTTAGTTCCTATGATAGCTCAGTGGTTAGAGCATTGGCGCGTAAAGCCAAAGGTCCTGGGATCGAACCCCAGTCAGG
>JAHWXV010225822.1:0-13870 GCA_024586415.1 Phrixothrix hirtus | reverse complement strand
GTCAATTATATCCTGACATATACAGGGTGTTCTTCAAACATTACCTGTCTGCAGTGGTCTTGAAAACAGTGGCGCCCATATTTTACCGATTTTAGACTTAGTTTCCCGACAGTGTTTACCTTCGCAGTACAGGAGAATCACGCCTTGCTTCACTGTAGCTTTGCCGGCCGTTGCTAACACACTGGTGTTTTTGCCACATGCGTTATTGCGATTTCGTCTTGTGACAACAGATCAGGTTCGTGACATTTACAGTTTCTGACATTTGTTCTGTATTTAGACAAAACTAACGCACCTCCCAAACTATATTGAATAATTTGAAGCTTACAGATATTAAGATTTTGCAAAAGTTTTTACAAGTGCGCTACAAAACTCCTCTGGTAATATAGATAGGCACTGTCAATAGTTGCTCAATTTTAAAATAATAAATTTGATTCTTATTCAGAATGCATCTAAATATATGGAAAATGGGGTCGAAAACGTTTTGATAGTATCAGTGTGGACTTTTGCTTGCTATCAAACTTTTTGTTATTGTTTATGTTTATAATACGCATTGTAATTAATGAAATGAATCAACCCCAAAATTTAGGCATGCAAGAGGCAGTAAGGGCATCGCTTTTACTAAATGAAGGATATTCAATGCGGATGATGGATCAATTCACTGAGATAAGATCTCACCCTCCTAGACTGGAACATGGCATAAAACCATCCCTGAAAGCTACTCCAAGAAATGCTTTAAAATATCATCTCATGAATGCCCAAAATGTATAAATATTGCCTTGAATAATCAGAGGATGTCTGAATGAAGGTGAATTAAGCAGCAGACTTCAAAAACTAGAGTGGACGAGTGATACCTAGACCATAGCTGCTTTATTTTCTGATGAACCTAGAGTGAGTCTACAACTTTCTAATGGTAGCGGGGGAGTATGGAGAATATCAGGGGACAGAGTTTAGAGCTGAAATATCTCACTAAAAAATTCCACTTGTGGGTTGCTCCGCGATACTGTGGCTTGGAATCTATTTGGATTCACCTAGAGAGTTGGCTCCAGTCTGTATTAGATTTATAAATGCTGATTATTTTCTCAAAAAGGTTATCCTTCAATATATAAAGCCTTTCGTCCCATTTGTTATAAGGAAAAGAGGACACACAATACTAAAATTGCCCTACATTAACATATTACATAACACAAAAGACCTATTATTCTATCTAGTAAGGTTGTTTTTCTCCAGGTGGTTTTTCTTGCATTAAATCTTGTTATTTAAAACTAAATCCTGAATATACCTTTTAATTTCACCTAGTAAGGTCGCTATATCCTGGTTGTTTCCTTACTATTGCTCCAAACTGTGAACGAAAATCTTGCTTGTTAAAATTAAATCCTGGATATACATACCTTGTGATTTCAACTAGCAAGGTTGTTTTGTCCAGATCTTTTTTCTTACTCTTGCACCAAATGGCGGGCAAATAGTGTATTATTTAAAATTACATTCTGTATATACTTACATACCTATTAACTTGGTATATCATTTAAAAGACCCGGATTTCACCTAGTAGGGTAGCTTTTCAAGTATTTTTTCGTTACTTTTCCACTAAATTGTAGGTGGAAGTACCTCTTACGTTAAATTTTGTTTTTGTAATTAAACCTGTAATTGTTTATTCATACAAATACGATGTATAGTGCCTAGCGTTTTTATTTATTGTTTTGCTGTAGTTAGTTGAATTCTGTTCTAAGCACTTAATTAAAATAAATAAATTGTTATGATTCTATTTTCGTCTGGGTTTCCCTTAAACTTGACAACAGGGTCCTATTCAGGAGGTTGTCTCTTTTGACTATTATCCTTGTTACATATACGAAGCAACACAGCCAAGTTTCGAAGTAGTTCGTTGATTTCATCCAATATTTTATATAGAGAGTTGGACAAATGTTTGGTATAAAATTAATTTTATTTTAATTTCCAATGTCCCGGAAACATCCAAAAACGTGCCAACTAATTTTTCACCTTTAAATCTTTTTATGAGTTTTCAGATATGTATTGTCTAATGCCCCACCCTTTGATGCCCAAAACCACTTATTTTGTAAATTGCGGTATTTGCCTTATTAGAACTTATTTGAAGAATTGGAAGGAACTGCATTCAACGGTACTATTGTGATTTTCCGTTCTCGACAAGTAATAGAGGAAAAACAGAAACTCTCAATTTTTAATCCAAACACTTTGTCGAATAAATAATTTCGACAATTAATAACATACTCAGAAAATCTACGAATGTTGAAACTGATATGCATGCTGTATTTAACAAAGGAGGTTTTAAAAAACATTCCAATATGGACCCAACATGGTTGAAATTTAGTTTTATTTATTATCAGTATTTGACTGAAAATGAAAATGGTGTAACAGTTATCAGAGAAACAACAAATTAAAATATTATTAGGATAGTATGTGCGGGACAAAATGTGGAATCATTTAAAGGTTTATGCGTTATTACGTAAAAAATATTCAGAAATGTCGATTTCATCGGAGACTGTTAGAAAGGTGCGTTCGAAGTCTGATAGATGTTAAGGATCTACATACAATTGATAGATTTATAGCTTTGAGCGAAGAAAAACTATCTTGCTATGTGCGTTGAAGCTAATAAGCACACTCCAAAATTAGCTTATAAGCTAATGATATATCTTACTACGTTGTAACACGATTTCGGAAAGCAAAAATATACAAGGATTATTAGAATATGATTTGTATAGACGATTGCAATTTTGTGAAAGAATAATGCGTAGGTGTGGCGAAAATCATGATTTTTCGGGGAAAACTTCATTTTCAATTTAAACAGCACATTGAGTCAACTTAAATGTCAATTCTGATGTCAAGAAAACCATCAATGAATAAACGAGGACCATACTCGACATCTTGCAAAGGTAAATGTTTGGGTTTGAATTGTAGGGAGATGGTTTTTTAACGCTGAAATATATTCTGATTTTTTAAAAGTTTCAATTGGTATCTGCGTTAGTTGCATTGTTTCCAATTAATACAGACGAAAATGATCGTGATGAACAAGTATGGTTTTAACATAATGGCGCCCTTCCACAATTTAGTGTAAACTTTCGAAGGTATTCGGATGGCATCTTTAAAACTCGTTGAACAGGTTGAAAGGGTACGGTAGAATAGCCCCTGCGATCTCTGGTCCGAACTACTTTGGACTACTTTCTTTGAAGACATCTAAAGGACGAAGTGTATCGATAGAGACGTAACACAATAGAAAAGTTTCAAAATCTAATGGGGATTCAAATGTCGAACATCCCACAATAATCCACTAGAAACTAAATTGGCATTTATTATGATCGTATTTGATCTTGTCAAGTATAACGTGGTGGTGAAGAATTGCAAGGCTTTGTTTCTCCTTCATTATCTATTACAAAAGAATATTGCAATACTACCGTTGAATTAAGTTTTTTTCAAGCTTTCAAGCAAGTCCTAACAAGGTGCATGTTGCCATTTGTAAAAAAAATGGCCGGGGCATCAAGTAGCTGTGGGATTCAAACCTAAGTAAGCTACATAATAAGACACAAAAGTAAGAAAACAGGTTGATGTGTTTTTGGGCTGAATGAATAAGGTAAGATGAATTTTATTCCTGACTTTTGGCCGACTCTGTATATATGCGTTACTAGGCGCGAGCATGTGTGCATATTACTAAACGCCAGGATATATGGACGCGTCGTCTAGTAGCGCATTTATTCTCCAACAGCATTTAGTGCGTTACAAATTCTAAATTAACTTAAAATGTAAATGACAAATTTCATGAAACTTCCCTGCCTCTTTTTTCAACTAAACAGATTAATGCACTATTTACAAAATGAGCTTTTTGTACAATAACCAAGGTGATTCACGGCAGTCCCGAAATGACGAACTTTTTATTCAAAACCCATTAGCAAAATAAAGGCTTATTATTTTTTTGAAGAAAAAAGTATGTCTTCTTGTAAAATGTACTCTTCTGATTTGTGTTTAGCAAAGAAGATTTATTAATATTTAAAATGCATCTTAATTTTTACGAAGCAAATTGTATGGGATAATATAAATTTTTAAAAAACCTTTAATTATCTTTGTTTATGTGAGTTGTTCGGCAGCTAACTTACGAAGCAATGAAATTTTAATAGTAAAAATTTGATATATATCTGAAGCAGGCACTTATTGCAAATTAAATCATGTCATTGAAACTATCAGTAGGTGAAGGTTAGTAATACCAATATACGCCCTGAAAAAGTATATTAGAAAAAGGTACAAACTTCATTTGATGTCTGATGGAAATATTTGAAAATAACACAAATTTTAGCGAAATCTATAAAGTTTAATAGTTGCTATAATTTTTTTTAGACAAAATCGATTGAAATTGGTTATTTATGGATGTTTCGTGTTCAAGTTCACGATTGTTGAAAAAATAATTTTAAACTTTTCATTTTCTTTGATCTAGTTTTATATTAAAGTAGAAAGAGTGTCAGGGTTATAATGTTTGCAAATGTTCTCTGGAATTGATTTTTATATTCGAAGGATTCTTGTAAACATATTTACGTGAAAAGAATTGTTTGAAAGATTTATTAGTGCTTCTTTTGTGATACCTTGTAATAAAGTAATCGCAGAATTTTCATTCTGCATATTTACTAAAATATGTTCACTTCACGATTGCTCATTTTAGCTAAAAGGGTTTAATTCATCACGTATTTATTTATTTGCTTTTAATATGATTGGCTACTTTAAATTTACATAGTTCGTTTTACAATTCAATAGCTAGGTTTTTTTGCAATTTACATTTCTATATTTGTGATTGATTGCACTAATCTGTACTTTAATTTTCTGTTAAATTTGAATTTCGCAATTTATTAGGGTTGATTGGCAATTTTTACCGCCTTGTTCAGGTAGTAGTATTAAAATTTGTTGTTTACTTACTTTGTTACTCATTATTATTTCTTTTTTAAGAAATTTTAAATTTTGGAAGAGTTTGTTCGCTTAATCTTTTGGTCCTAGAAGTTTTCATTTGTAAAGAATAGCGTTCTTCAAGCTTGTGGTGTTGGCTTAATCGAGGATTAAATTTTCCTTTGCAGTATTAGATATAATTATCAATTTGTAGCAATTTCATTACTCTAACATTTTACTTATATTGAATTAATTATTGTATGAGTGTAAGCCAATGTGTCAATGTGAAAGTTAATACCTTTGTATTAGTTTTTGTTTAATCTCGGCCGTGGCGCATTTATTAAATGCTTGTAAAGTTCTAGTGGCCGTCAGAGAGTAACATCAAGGTTATAATGTGATGTTCATTATGTTTTGGAATGTAAGGTATTTCTAGCAAAGTATTCTTTAAATTTTGTGAAGCTATCTCAAAGTGAGTAACCTTGATATTAACATTTGAAGGAGTTAACGGGTTACCCACCAGTGTGCTGACTTAGTAATTTATTTTTTGATGACTAGTTCATTAAAATGCTATAATTGAAACCCTAATCGATTGTTGTTTATCAGATTATTGTTTTAGAGTGTTAAGAACTATAATACTTAGCCTTCCTGTACTCCCCGTAATACGAGTACAACGAATTTTAAAAACATTCCTAGCTTTGATGCGCCATGGAATCTATACAAAGTGACATACACTACTCTAGTTTGCAGTGTTTCATTCATCAATTGTCCAGTTTTGCTCCAGTAAACATGAGAATTCAGTTTTTGAAGTTGATATGCCTGCTTGACATTGAGGATAACGGCGCCAGTGCTCAGTTCTGGTCAGACGTTCAGTGCAGTGCAATGGTTACTCCGCAACAGAAAGCGCAGTGTGTTATTTGGCTTGTGCAAACTAAGTCTGTTGTAAGAGTGTAACGTAATTTTAGACCTCAGTATGGTGGTAAACGACCTACAGCGAAACCTATCCGTAATTGGCTAGTCTTTTAAGGAAACCGGCAGTGTTTTAAAAGCGAAATCGTCAAGTACACCAAGAACTTCTGAAGCTACTGTTGAACAGATCCGCGTTTCATGTGTTTGTAGCCCAACTGAGGTAGTTACACCTGCTATGTTGGTGAATACGTGGCGAGAAGTAGAATATCGTCTCGACGTGTGTAGGGCAACAAATGCATCCCACGTTGAAGTTTACTAACATTGAAAAAAGCTTGAAGGTAGTCTCTTTCATTGTATAAACTCGTGTATGTAGTTTTCAATTATTTCACGATTAAATTTATACATCAAACTAGGGAGTTCTTCTTCAGAAACCCTGTATTTATTCTCTTAAGTACTCGCGCACTGTCTACAAGGTTGGGTCTGATCCTGCTATTTTCTGTAGTTGTTTTAGTGTTTAGTTCTTTTATTTATTACGTATTTAATTATCAATATATTTACCTAATCCAAATACAGGTAAACCTTAAATATGTATTTGTGCAAAAAATAATTATGTAAATGGAAAGATTGATTTTTACAGGTTATTTAAGCGTTGTGTCCATACCTGCTCACTCGGGTGTATTGGCGTATAATCACCAATGAGAAACAAAATTATTTTATATAGCAACCCAAGAAACTATAAAAAACAAAATAAGCAAAACATCAATTATAACTTAAAAACTTCACACAAAAATGTAGTACCAACTCTCGCACCCGGTTCACTATACCAAATTGATATATAGAATTATGTAAACTACACTTGCACACTTCTCGCTGCGTGGATTGCTGTTTGGCAATGTAGTCGGAAGGTACGTGAACAGAGCGATGCACACACCCTCCAATGTTAAAGATATCCGTAATTTCATTTACAACCTGTCTACTGCGCCATGCGGGAGTAACAGAGTGTTAATTACCATTTTGTAAAATCGTTCGATGAACTGCTTCTTTGAATTTAACTCAGTCTATCCTTGTAAATTTTGTATAGGCTTAAGATCTGCAGCGTTAATACTATTGTTGAACACAAGTTGTTAACTACTGGACATGCACAAAATACATATAAACATATCCGCAAATGCTTACTGACCAATTTATTCTTTGTTTGGATTACCCTGGCCAACACAATTTTTGCTGACTTCAAATTTAGACTTATTTTTTACTAATTTGGGTGCGCTGATTCCGAAAATCATATTGGATTTTACTTATCACGTCAAAATTTTGCGCTATACCATTTCTTCCTTTTTGAAGAACCATTAAAAGCCGCAAAGCTGTTGACTCTGATATAAAATAAATAAAGTTCAAAATTATAACAATTTATTTATTGAAATACGTAAATTACATACATAAAGAATCAGGCAATATTTAGTAAAAATCGCAAAAGTGTTTATAAAAAATAACAATAAAATTGAACTCATATGTTTCAGGGATTAAATTTCCGCTTGTAGCACTGCTGTACTACCTGTTTTGGCAATCTTTCTGAACTCCCCAGCAATAGTCGGCCATCATGTGAGTATCCCATCGTCTTTGGTACCGATCTTTCATAATTTTTGAATCTTGATGAAATCTTTCGCCTTGTTCATCGCTTACCGCCCCTAAATTTTCGGGAAATCTGTCAAGATGACTGTCGAGGAAATGAAGCTTTATACTCATGTTGCAACCAAGGCGGTGGAAATTTTTAAGCATTGCTTCCACTAACTCTTTATAATTGCAAGTTTTTTTGTTTCCCAAAAGATTGTTGGCAACCATCGTGAATGAAATTCATGCCTTTTTCTCAATTTCATTCATTGCGTTGATGAAATTTGGGTCTTTCATTAAAATTCTAATCTGCGGTCCATCGAAAACACTGGTTTTAATTTTTTCATAACTAAGTCGTGGAAATTTTTCACATATGTATTGAAAATAGTCGCCATGCAAATCTAAAGCTTTAACATATTGCTTCATAATACCTAGTTTGATGTGGAAAGGTGGAAAAATGATATTTTCTCTGTCCACTAATGGTTCGTTTATAACATTGTTTCCTCCAACGTCTAAGGATGTTCTAAGAGGCCAGTGTTTCTCACTCCGGTGTTGGTTTCGTGCTCGACTATCTAAAAAGCACAGAAAACACGGGAAATTTGTGTATCCTCCTTGGAATCCAAGTCAAAAGTTTACCATTTTAAGATCCACACATATGATCCAGTTATGGTCTTTATATTATAAGAACTTCTAAACATTTTTAATATCTTCATATGTTTCTCTTAAGTGAACAGAATATCCAAGAGGAATTGAACGATACACATTCCCATTATGTAGCAAGACACACTTAAGTCTTCTGCTTGAATCGTCTATAAACAAACGCCACTCATTAGGATGATATTGTGTAACTCCTATTTCAATTAGCAAACCTTCCACATTGTTATAATAAACAAACCCACACTCATGCTTCAAATATTGTAAAAGATCACTTTCCCTGCTACGATAAGAACTTATCTTCGTACCTTGCTCGTGTAAGTTTTTTCATGTAATCTTGAAGCAAGTGGTTCAGATAATTCCTTTGATAGACTCAAATCTTTTACTAAGTCGATCAATTCTATTTCAGTAAAATGTTGCGGTCCGCACTTAGAAATTAAATCTTCGTTCTCAAAGTCTATATCAAGTCCTGCTGCTCCAGAGCGTCTGGCATATCCTGATCGTCCTCAACCTCAATTTAATGAAGCTTTCATAAACTGGCACAGGTATTTCATTGGAATGAGGCACTGGTCCAATAGCTGCGTCAAAATTGGGATACACAATTTTATTCTTATTTTTCTTATTATAACCCGAAACTTGAACTAAACAAAAATAGCAATTATCGACATGGTTTCTCGGTTCGCGCCACACCATTGGAATGCCAAAAGCAAATTTTTGGTACTTTCCCTTGCTCCATTATCGTAGATTTTCCACACATGGTTTACACACTTGGTGTAGAGCCCACAACTTGTCTTGATCTGCAAGTTTCACACCGAATTAAGCCAAGTACAACTGCTTAACTGAATCACTGATACTTTTCTTTTAACTGGGAGCAATGAAGCTTCCACAAATGTAACAAAAACAATCAGCTCTATTGACACATTTTCGAGTAGTAGACATAATGTATTTTCTTCAGTGCAATTGCAACTAACAATTTAATTTTTTTTTCACCTCCTTGAAAATGCTATAGCGGAAAAACTTGACGTGATAGAGCAAAATAGTTTCGGTATTTGAAATCAACGTGCCAAAAGTAGTTAAAAGCAGATTTCAGATTACAGGCAGCAGAAAAAAAAATTTAATTTGTTGGCGAGTGATTATTCAAAAATTAGTTGGGAGTACGAAAAATTTGAGAGTTTAAGACTTTACTAATTATTCTTTTAGGCTTAAGAGCTGCAGTGTTATTAATATTGTTGAATACACGTTGTTATCTGCTGGACATGCATAAAGTACACATAAACATATGCGCAAGTGCTTACTGACCAATTTGCTTTTTGTCTGGAGTATTCAAAAATAATCTGGATGTATCAAAATTTGGGAGTTTAAACATTTACTAATTATTCTTTTAATTTGAATATTACGTTACAATTTTTTCTATTACATATAGAAATTATAACTTAGAGATTTCAGTAAATCTTAAGCCTTATACTTGCTGCAACTTAAAGTACATTTATTAAAGCTATTCACACATGAATAAGTTGTTAGTCTAAATGACCCAGCAGCCTATTTGACGCTACAATAATGGTTTATCACACCGATAAATAGCGCAGCAAAAGGGGCAAATAAAAGAAAGTTTTAATGGAGTTTTTACTTTTAGTAATATGTGGTATTGGGATCGACGAACATGAATCAGAGGTTTTCAAACAAAGCTTTTCTCCAGAAATTAGTTTTTTTCCAAAAAACTGACTTTTTTCGGGTTTTTCAAAATAACTCCGAAACTATCCATTTTACCTGAAATTTGATTATATATGAAACTAAAGAACATAAAATTTCATATATTTTGTGTCTTTGAGATTTCTTTCCCTTGTTAATAGTTTAGCCGCGTGAGCCCCGCGAAAATCGGTATCAAAATTCAAAACTCCCAATAACGGGAAGTATGGGATTGTACGGAGATTTAACATGAAAGCTATCCATTTTACGCAAATATTGACCAAGTACGATATGAAAGGTAATATAATTGACTATACTTTGTGTATTTGAGAAAAACGATTTATCTGCATGAACGTGCAGAAGCAATTAGGCAAAAAATGTTTGGGTGCTACTAAATACTTCTTTTACAGATATCGAGAGCTAAAGTAATATTAGTACTAAAAAAGTAATTTTAATTATTCGTATTCATTTCCACTTTCTTTTAGAAAGTTTCGGATGGTTATCATCTGCAACATAGAAAATGGATGCATAAAGTTAGTGGGTGCTCTTATTACTTGAAATATTGTAGAAAACATTTTTTCGTAATGGCAAAAGTTTGAGGACGAAAGTGACTAATTTGGCATTGAAACCCAAAGTAAGATGAATATTCTATGCCAGAAGATATGAAATATTTATCATTAAGAAAAAATATATTCTACAATATTTGAAGTAATAAGAACATCCAATAGTTCCATACATCTATTTTTCATGTTGCAGATGTCGCTGACCAGCCAGGATGTTCTAGCAAAAGGGCCGAAGTAAATATGAATGGTTAAGAATACTTTTTTACTACTAACGTTACTTTAGCTCTCGATATATGCGAATAAAGTATTTAGTAGTGGCCACACATTTTTTGCCTAATTGATTCTAGGCGCGCTAGCAATGAGACCGTTTTGGTCAGATACCTAAATATATTACCTACATTACCTTTAATATTACACTTTGTCAATATTTGCGTAAAATGGATAGTTTTCATCTACGTACAATGCCGCAATTCTCGTTATTGGGAGTTTTGGCTCTTGACACCCATCTTGGCGGTGCTCTCTGGGCTAGCTATTAATGTTAAAAAAAAAATTAAAATATGTAAACTGTACGAAATTTTATTCTCTTTCGTTTCATGTAGTATTAACTGTCACATAAAATGGAATTATTTTGGAAAAACAAAAAAAAGGTCAATTTTTTGCACGTCTTTTGGGAGAAAATTCTTGTTATAAAACTTCTAACTTGCGTTTAGCAGCCCAAAATACCACATACCACGAAAAATTAAAGCTACACACAAAATTTGTCTTATTTTCTATTAAATGCCTGGATTAAAAGACGATCATAGAAAAATTGAGTTACTGTTTAGTGTAGTTTTTATCTCATATATTTATAGTGGCGTTTCGATCTTTTATAGCATTGCTACTCTAACAGCTGGAGATTGGAAATTTTTGTAGGGCACTTATGAGGCAAACTGACAATTCATAAAAATATATTCAATTAGACAGTGTTTACAAAAATAGTGTAACAGTAAGTTAATTTTTTTTAAATGACGCTCCCTTGTGATTTTACGCCTTTTAACTACAGTTGCTGGTTACTTATGCTATAAGTATCAGAGATATGCAATTAACGATTTAAAAGATATTTTTTGTTTCTGTAAAACGAAGTGTAATAGCGGGACAAGACTTATAAATAACACTCCCTTGGGCTTTTATCTTTTTTAATTGCCATATGTGGCTATTCATATTATAAATATCAGTTATACGTAACTAGCATTTTGAAACATATATTTTTTCTGTAAAACAGAAGTACGCCTTATTCTGAAATTCAAAACCCCTAAATGGGCATTTGCTTATTTAGAACTAAAACACCTATTTATTGAAATATTTTTATTAAAAATACAACAAACAAATTGAACTGCGGAAAAAATCATTATCTTGATTGCGTATATAAAAACAGATTATATCCTATACTATGTATTGTCCGCTTAAAAAACGTTTATATTGTAAAAAATAAAGCAATTTCTGGAAGTAGATGCTATTAGAATACATAGTCTTAAGTTTCATTTACTACAAAAAATAGTTGTTTGTCCGGCAACACAGAGTTTACACCTTTCCTTTTCTATACAACGGGAAAACGACTTATCGTCAAAAAGCGCATCAGAAGATAGTCTTGCAGTAACTGTAACTCCAATCCTTTTTGGGAATTAATTACAAATGGGATCAGATCTGTTGTGTTTTACTTGTTTGCTTCCCTTTACAAGCACAATGGCCAAATTTACACTAAATGCCTATAAATTGTCATGTCTCAGGTAACCTGAATATTCCGTGTCTCTTCGATAAAGTAACCAACCATTATTGATTACAAATGCCATTTTTGCGAATTGAAACGCAACATATTAAAACGCAATAAACATATCAGTCGGATCCACACCCACATATGATGATTATATTATCTAACGATTTGAAGATATTCAACATTTACCCTTTTCACTTCATCTTTCACATAAGTTTTTACAAAATTAGTAGGGTTATGAGAGACGCAAGGACTAATCAATGTAGTATATTTGCTATCACCCTACCCGGCATCCGCGATGCTAACATTAACTTTGTCATAAAAGCTTCTACGATCCCTTTGTAAAAGAACTTTGTCATTTTGTAAATACAGCCTCTTAGACGATCATTTCGCATCTTTTAGAAAGACAGTGAAATCCAGAGAAGTATAATAATTATCATAGAATACTGTACTTTTTTGAGATTTATTTACATTTTTACAAAGCGCAAATATCACATTTACTCCTAAACCGGAATAGTTTTCTATCTCTGTAAAATCCATATTGGTGAAAATTTTAGTTTTCGTGTATAGTAGGAAGTAATAAACAATTCCAGGTGCTCCAGTCCTAACAAACAATTTCAAACCCCATTCTCCGACTTTTTATGCCTATACTACCTGAAATTTTCAACTTTGGTACCCTTCTATGACACCATCACTTCGTCTATGGATAAATATTCTTATTTTTAATCTACAAACAGTTTTGCCTGGTCATTTTCTAAAACTCTCCATTTGCATCAAAATTAATATTTTGAAAATGTATAAGTCGACTAAGTGTTTTAAATAACTTTATGGGCATACTTTTGGTACTTCATTTGTATATCCCAATAGTCTTCCAATGAGGGCATTCTTACAATTTCGATTATTATATTCAATACCAATTAAACCTTTAATTTTATTAGTGGTGGTATTGACCGAGAAGCAGTTGTCAGTATAGCATACTCATTTTTCTGTTCAGCTATGTAATAAAAATGGACTGATAAAAATAATTTTGAAAAATTTTAAATTGGTTAGTACTTTGCTGTATCAACAAGAATCCGATTGTAAGTAAAATTTGTTTTGGCCCAAGAATAATGATAGATACACTTCTTTTTCTTTGAAATCGCAGTTAATGTTGCCAACGGAGTATTCTTTGGGTCCACTTCTTCATCATCAAACGATGATGATTCAACTTTAGAAACGTTTACATCATCCGGCGGAAATCCAATACGTATTTCGATTGTTTCTGATAGAATTTTGGGCCATACACTATTTGAAATTGAAAGAAAAAGTATGAAAGTTATCAAAAATTTAAAGGATTATATTACACACAATTATCTTTATTTTTCTAAATTTAGGTAAAAGCAACAAAAACTCTTTCTAATAATAACCAAAGCCGTTGTAAGCTAATGACAAAAATCCGGCATTATGGATCCCAGTATATAAACAAATTACAAGCTTGTTTAGGAACGTATCATCACAAAATACTCCATTCATTTAGAATATTATAATATAAAATATAAATATTATATATCAATCATGATTTATAAGGTATTTGCTTACCTGAGAATTAACTAATTCGTACCACCTTCCATACTGCACTGTTACAGATTAAATACTGTAACGTGTTTGAATATGCATACTGCTTGGGGTCGCTTGGAGTGATTTAAGGTGCTTCGGTATATTTCCATATACCAGGTCTAATTTCGTAATACCATCACCAGACTTTTATGGATATATATATATATATATATATATATATATATATATATATATATATATATATATATAT